>DVQP01004029.1:0-10068 GCA_018231745.1 Danaus eresimus
ACAAAAATAATCATCACGGTATACTTAAGCGAACCAAATTATTTAATGTGATAAAATATATATCTAACAGTGAATGGCATTCTTATTATAGTATTTATATTTTATTTTATTAAAGTACTAATAGCAGCAATGAGTATGATCAAGGATAGACTAATGGCGTAAGAAACGTTACTTTGGACCTCGATATAACACAATTCCTTAATATTTTACGACACCTCTCACACCTCAATCAGCATTTGTTATGTAAGCATAAAATTCACTCTATCTTTTTAAAATAACTTCACCAAAGTTTGCACATTTTTAAACGTCGCATCAGACATGAACGGAGAACGGGAAAAGGCTTTATATATATTATGTAGTAAAGTATATGTACCTAGTTGCAATGTTTATCGATGTTTTGGAACAAGGGTTTACAAATGCGAAACCACCAAGATGTTTCCGAGACCCAATATCGGGTATTTTTTCATTCTGAAATAAAATGTGAAATTCTGAAATAAAAATCAAGAACACTTAATATGATATTTATAATTCTTTAAACTATTTACGGTAAAAATATTAAATATGCTATTATTATTTCACTGGGAATATTAGACGTTATACCAAAAAATACAAATATGCCACCTAATGAATATTTTCGAAAAAATCAGATTAGACAACTATTTTTAAAAATTAACGCATGAAAAATTACAACGCAACTGGCTCAATTCGGCCCGCACGAAGTAGTAGCAGTTCCCGATTATAAAATGAGTTATTGTTTAATAATGGATTTAGTTTGCAAATTTCAACAGAATCACTATTAAAAATTATTATAATAAATGTTCTTGAATTTATAATTTTATGCTTATGCTATCAAGATAAAATGTTAAGATTTATACATATGTATAAAAATGTCAGATACGGATCTAATAATTTGAAAAATTATGTAACACAAATACTGATTAGTATGATTTTATTGATTTTATTATATATATATATATCCAAGTCCAAGCAAAAATGTTGATCTCCCGCTTTAAAAAGAGGAATTTAAAATATGTTATCATTATTGTAAAGATAAGCTTATGACTTTATTAGGTCATTAGAAGTCGCGATTAGCAGATAAAATTTTCCGATACATGTTCTATTTCATTAAAGTTTTTGCATAAACATGAACTTGGCTGGGGCCATTAAATATTTTATTTTATAAAAGCTTGCATGCATGATATATACGCGCGTCTCTTAATATACTTAACGAATTATCTTTGTTTTAACTTATTTTTTCATATATTTTTCGCTTTTTTAACAACTAAGAGAATATTTTTTTCACTCGTTTAAATATGTCTTTCTGTCTCAACATTTTTCTACGAAAAACAACTTTACATTTGATATATAGAATTATTAATTAACTAAAATTAATACGATAAACCAAATCACTTAAAAATTCAAATAAAAGGTAATTGCTTGCTGCTCATTTGTTCTTCTGAATATAAAATTAAATAAGAATAACACTAAATGCACTTAGCAAAATGAAAACATTTAATGAGACGATAATTAAATTCAGCGAGCGATCACAGACGATCATTCTTATAGAAAGGTTTTATAAAGATCTTGATCATATTATATCTTTCAGTATTATTTAATCTAAATCATTATAATTGCTTTTAAACTTTAGGTCCGTACCGTTTTCGTGAGCATCGTCGCCATATCAACGTTTCCTTCAATAACCAGAACCACTCCGTGTCTTACCGAACACAGCGGAGCTGGTACTTCGACGAGGAGTTCAGCAACGGCACCATGCAGGATAACATAACTATTATAAATGTCATAGCAGCAGTAAGTGTTAAGTTGACGTCTATCTAAACCTATTAACTAAAATGTGAAACACAGTGAGGATGTATGAATGTTTATGTCACGTTAAAACTACTAAAAGTATTTTAATTAAACTACAGTGATGGATCCTATATATCAGTTTATAATATATACTGTAATTTATCGCGCAATTATGTGTAGTTTCTTTGGAGTCATGGAAGAAGAATTTTATTGTGTATAAGGTTCCATTAGGCTGGCGGTAGATGTCGCTGCTTGTGCATTACAATATCCATTGTCCTAAGACACTTAATATATTTCTATCTGAACCCAATTCTAAAATACAGACATAATAAGTTGCGTTCAAAAACTAACTTTCGTTTTCCAATAGAAATATTATCAGTAGTTACAGATGGATCTCAGTCACGAAGTTAATATTTACAATTTTCATAGTAGAGAACTTTAAGAAAGCTTGTTTTTTTAATAATAAAAGCTAAAACTTACTTACAAATATCAATGAGGTACCCATTAAAAAATATCCATTATGATGACTACGTTTCTAAAAGAAACACGATAAAGTAACCAGTCAAAAAAAACAACCCCTAATTATATAACACAGGTGTGATCATTGTTACGATAAGTAAAGTTCATTAACACGATCTAACCTAATATTATTATCAGTCAGCAGTCTATCGTTCGAGACACTGGGGCTTTATTCAGCAGAAGGGTCTATCTATGGGTCTCGCTATGCTGGGCCAAGGTTTCTCGGTGACGAAGACCGCTGAAGAACTGTTTTTCGAAGGTTACGAAGATCCGTTTTTGGATATAGCGAAGATTCTTCCCTCAACCACCACTGGAGGTGCTCCGCCAGTAGACCGGTTCGGGCTGTTTTACGAGGTACAATTAAATATTAATTGTTTTACCTTTCCTTTAACATACTATAAAGTAAACGAGCAGTATTAATTTAATTATATTCCAACAACGTTTTCCTTTAGAGAGTCGTTAATATAAATAGATAAAATTATTCAGATCCTTGATATTCGATACATTATGAAGAATATTTTTATCAAATGTATCTGAACGCTTAGCCACTCGGCCATTTTATGGAGAAATTGACTGAATCGTTGCATTACAAGCTGATTATTGGCGTTTAGGGAATCGATATGGTTATTATTCATGTGTTGATAGATAAGGTTAGTGTGATAAATATCATGGATATTATTGTAACAACGGGGTAGGTCAACATCTCTGTAAAAAAGCTCTAAGATTTAAACGCTATTTAAAGTATGTTTTCAGTAAAATTATCTGTATGTGGAATCATAAGGTGTATGTTTAAATAAATTATTAATAGATAAATGATTGCTATAAAATTACAGAGAAATAATTCCATGGATACCGAGGGACTGGTAGAGGTAGCAACAGGAGAGGCCAGTGGAACTTATCCCGGACAGATACTCCGGTGGAACAATTACGAAAGCCTTCCGTTCTACGAAGGAGCCTGCTCTCAGGTAACTCATTGCAATAAAGCTTGCTTCTTAACGAAATGGATAAATTCAGTCAGAAATCGCTTTTATTTAATTTATATGAAAACAATTTTTATATAATTTTGAAATATTTCAAGATAACTGGCAGCGCTGGTGAGATGATGGCCCACAATTTGACCGAAGAGCCGTTCACTCTCTTTGTCCCAGATCTCTGTCGAACAGTTCACTTAGAGTTTGATAGCAGCGGAAGTTTAGACGGAGTTCTATACAACAAGTACACCATGACTGAAGCCAGCTTTGATAATTGTGAGTTCACTTACAGCTTTTAATGATATAACAAAGATTCACAAAGTATTAATTTGCTGATCAATCTTTTTTCACTGATTTTAGTCGTTCTGTTGTGTTTATTTTTTATATTCGATATAATTTGAGTCTCAACAAATATAAGACAGAATTCATAAAGGCTAAATTGACCGGTGTCAATGTAAACAACTTGGTGTTCATGAATAAGTCTATAATTTATCTAGGACACAGACTTGTACAACACGTCCTTGAGACTTGTAAGTAAAAAAATGTTAAGAGTAAGACAAATAAATGAAAAATATTTATCTATATACCTAAACACTAATCACATATATCCCAAAATAGCAAACCCTAATTTGATTTGGAAATTCGTTTAAAAATACCGCATTCGATTTCATCAAATTGAAATACATAATGTTCGTTACAGCTGCAAGATCTCCTGATAACGCCTGCTTCTGCAGCGGTGAGTGCAGTTGGAGCGGTACGATGAATGTCTCCGCGTGTCGTTACGGCAGCCCCGCTTTCATGTCACTGCCGCATTTTCTGTACGGGGATCCTGAATTGAGGTCCTACGTTACAGGCTTATCGCCAGACCCTGAAAAGCATTCCTTTTATTTCGCCATAGAACCGGTGAGTACGGCAGCAGAAAGTTGGTGCTCTTCAAGTTCACAATCGGATTTTAAAAGCTTCCTTACAATTATCGTCAATGTATAGTTATGTACCGAATATTTTGATACATATGATGGTTCCGCACAATTGCATTTAAAACGTGCCACCTCCATTGTAGCATTTTGTTGTGGAGACGTCTATTTCTGTGTTCTTATAGTGAAGGGAATCAAATAAATCAGATACACTAAGATAAACTTCCTGTTAGAATTCGTTATGATTTTTGTTTAATAGCAAGTACTATCTTGATTATTCAAGGTGAACGCGTATTTAATAATTGGATGCCTATCAAACGATCTTATCATAATCATCGTTGTTGAATAGATTTTAATACTTGTAAGAGATAATTGTTCATAGTTACGCATTCCACTTTTCGTTATTTACGTGTCCTGGCTGATCTGATATTTTAATTAAATTATCTCATTTATTATCTGTTAATGGATATCAATAATGCCTTCTATTTCAGAGACTCGGAGTGCCGGTGGATGTGGCGGGTAGATTTCAATTTAATGTTTTTATCGAACCGACACCAAATATTGCGTGAGTTACATTAATAAATAAACATAATTTTACTATAGTAGCTATATATAAAGTAATTAGTGGCCCTGAATTCTTTTAAAAGACAATACTAATAAAATCATTCTGAAGAAGAGACAAAGTGGGTTAACATTATATAACTCTTAAAACCAACAAGTCCCAAGGAAAGAAACAATCACGCATAGGCTACTGAAATAGACGACTGAAAAATAATAAAAACACGCATAATGTCGTAAAAAAATGGTGCGTCACAAAGAGGATTTTTTTTCAAATAGCGACAATTGCCAGCGTAAATTTGCTCATTTGGTTTTGTACAGCATCAGTTTCATACTATTTCAATACCGCTTCTAATCCATTATACAGCAACGCATTACAAAAATCTTGAAACAAGTAGAAAAAATCGAGGGTTCCTCCTTCTCTTATTGGATCCAGGAGGTCCAAGGGCACTAAGCTTTTTCTTATAATTTTTAATGATCTAACGATCCACTATAGGGAGATCGCGTATGTTTCGTCTCAAAACTCCCTAGCTCAGTTATTTCAAAACCAAATAATCTGTAATTTTGCACACACACACGTAAAAGTATAAGGTTTGATAGAAAAAAAAAATAAAATTATATTTATTAAAACATTTAAAAAAAAATGTTTTGGCACCGTGCCAGGAAAGGCGCTAGTAAGCGCAACTTTTTTTTTCTCCTTGTGTAAAGATAGCTAGAAACATAGTTCTAGTCTCTTCTTCAATAGGTTTTGACTTCGCTTTATTTCTAACAATAATTATAACTACCAATAAGTTTCATAATAATCGATGACACCTTTAGGCTATTTTCATGTTGTATACGTCATTAATGTCACAGATAATAAGTCATGTAACTGTCTAAATAACTATTTCCTCATTGCAGCCTGTATGAAAACGTTCCCCGGATGATGTTCCCGGTGTTTTGGGTGGAGCAAAAGGTTCAAGTCTCTCCGGAACTGTTAGCTGAACTGAGATCCGTACGAGCGGTTCTGGATCGAGGGGGGGCGATACTAGCGGGGGTGGCAGTAGCACTCGCAGCCCTCGCCCTTGCCCTTCTAACCTGCTGTTCAAAGACAAGCAAGTACACCAGTCCGCAGGAGATCAAAGAAAAGGACGAAGCGGAAGTAAAATTAAACCCTATGTGATAGTAAATAAGAGTGAGACTCTCTCATATTGTATACTGTGTGTACATCGGTGTGGCTGACTGTATGGGTATATTTGTTTTATACTTTTATTGGCTGATATTATAAATGTGATATTACTAGGGCCTGTTTAGGAATTTGTTGTTTTATGAGAATGTACATAAAATATTAATCTTTTGAATCAAGACTCGTTTATAATCGTTAACTTAGAAGTAATTAGAGGTATACATGGTGAGCTAATGTTGCTGGAATTAGTTTTAATTAAATAACTAATGAAAATTCAATCTACAATTATATATGACTTTTTGTAAATCCAATTTAATTTGTTTCACTTTTAGCCCTTTATAATTAAAGTTCGAAGTCATACATCATCAGCTTGAGCGTTGTAGGTAATGAAAAGTTAATATTACCTCGTTTTTAACATTATCAACGGTAATAAATGACTGTGATCTCAAAAACTGGAATAATTTTCGTTAACTATAAAACTCATACGCTGTACCATTATTTTAACAAGTTACTTTGTATTATTTTAACTGTTTATAATTTTGTTTAAATATTATATTAAAAATATGCATTCCAAATAGTTCATGACGATGACAATTATATTTTAAACGTAATTAATAAGGTAAGCGTTTATAAATCTAAATGACCTTAAAATGTCTTATAAGATAAGGAAAAAAGGGAAAAAACTTAATAGTTAAAAATATAATATAAAATTTATTATTCTCGTATTGACGCTCACAATTGTTAATTTTGTATCTGGATAGGAGTTTAATTAATTATAACATTTTATATTAAGGAAATTCACAGGAATTCTATGGATAAAGAAATTATATTTAAGATAATTGACAAATATATATATATATAACTTTGATAAACAGAGGAATTTTAGGCCACTTCAGGAGGAAAATATATTAAACGATGAAATTAAAATTGTTTTTTAATTATACCAAAAAGCAACATTTATGGAATATACAGCCTTGCGCTGATTCCCAAACAAAATATGACGTAACCACCTTAATTACAGAAACTTATAATTAAGGGATGTAAACGCAACAGCTACATGCTGTAAGTTTGTTTGTAAGCTATATGCTGTAACCTTTTGACAAAAAATAATATTGACCGGTCAGATCCCGAGGTGTATAATTTACAAATTTAACAATCATTATAACAGACAATGTGACATACATAACATAAACTAGGAACTTTAAATTAAACTAGGAAATTCAAATAAGAATTCAATCACTTTGGATTGAAATGTGTATTGTTTAAATGAAATTAATATTAATCGGATATAGGACTCAGCAACTGTGATCACGGACAGACGTGATGTGAAAAGTAACGAAACGTCGGGCGTTTGTATGTAGCTTTTCACAAAAATAAAGCACGTGTCGTCTATCCGAAAAATATTAGTTTCATTTAAATGAATAAACATCGCGGAAGTCTTAGATCTGTATGTAAGAATTAATATGTTATATTCATATTTTTTAACAGAATGAAATTAAAATATAGGTCATAAATGAGACCTAAAAAATAAACGTATCGGAATACTCGTTTGTTAGGTATACAAAGTCGGAAGCAATCTCTCCGTCTGTACTTCATATTGTTTTAATGGAAATAAAGAAAACTATTTTTATTGAGAGTAGAAATACATTTGTAGTACAGGTACCACTTATATCATATCAACTTTTATTTACTTCATAGTAAAATATACATTAAAGTAATAACCACAAAAAAGCTATCAAAAGCTTTTGTGAGAGAAGGCACTAGAGATACAAAATGAAACGTCAAGCCTCACTCTATCATTAAAGCGGCTTCGGATTGGACTATAATGATGGATACGTATGAGAAGGAATAGAAAATTACAGACGATATCTCTGCTTCGGCTTCCAGACCAGACATACATATTTGCGAATTTTAAAGCGCGTTGTACTAATAGAGCTTACGGTTACTTGGAAAATCAACATCCCTCAGATTATGTTATCACGGTCAATAAACATTACTGACTGACTACTAACTCACAAACTCACTAGAAATGGGTTCCTCGTATCTATTCTGTTGGAGACGTCATGGAAAATCCATGTAAAAATCTTTTTACAGTCGACAATACTTACAAATAATGTTACATGAATTATCAGAAAATATAGAATTGTAAAGGCAGTCGGATTATGAAGTCGAAAACTTAAACAATTTTGATATATTATGAAAGTATTTGAGGCGTTACAGATACATTAGATGTAATCGATCTTCCAAAATTTACAAGCTGGCATACTTTTAGTCAAACTTTGTGGGTGTAAGCTTAGGAACCACAAACACGATTTACTTGAATTACTGAAGAAAAAGGGTGGGAGGCAGTGAATTGTATATGTATTCGTATCACATACCCAATTACAAAGAAAAATAGTAAGCAACTCTTTATGCGACAATTATTTCTATATAAATGTTTAAAATAAATTAGATAAAACTATTTTACCTTTTTTTGTATGTAAAGAAGAATTAACAATTTTAGATAGCTTAAAAGAAATGTGTTACACATTTAATAGGATAATTTCTAATCTTGAATTAACTGAAAAGTTTAAATCGGTTATACTTATTTTATATTTAGAGATTATTAATGAATAATGTTAGGAAAATTACAGTAATTGAGTGTTTATATCCAACGTATCTTTTTGCAAAAGAAATAGAAAAGTCAGAATTATATTATCTACTCCATGGCAGGTTTAACTAGCTCGTTAATCTAAAAGTCAGAGCTAAATTTTTATCGTTTTTGGGGTCATTCTTCTCTTATTCTTAAAGAAAATCAGAACCTCAGTCTGCCATCATGATGGTTTTTTGCCTTATAGTGTTAAGAGCCCTTTTCTACTATCTAGAGACTCTTGGCAGAGGCATTTTCTGAGCTATGTTCTTTAGACATATGCGGATAAAGAACGAAGCTATCACCCTACAAGAAGCCGCCTAACCAGAGCTTGTCTGTTACGTTACCTCTTAGTCCGCTTCTGCGAGAGTATTATTCCAGTCACAACTTGGAGTTCAACGACCTCTAAACGGAGAAGATGGCTTAATTTTTACCACATACGTCACGGTACCGGCACAACTAAATCATGTTCAAAAGTCAAGTCTTTTGTTTAAACAGAGCCCCATACAAGTCCGTTCCCGATAATTCTTAAATGTAATGGTACTTTCAAATTAACAAAACCTAATAAACTTATAAATAAGTACATGTAATCGAAATAAGTATTATTTCATATAATAATAGAAAATAGGAAATACCATTAGTATATAGTGGTATGTTTTAGCTTATGAAGTTGTGATATATCTATTATCTACAATTTTATCAGACATCTCAGATGATACGACTCACTTATTGTGTCAGTCAAAATCTTTATCACGACCGATGTTAAAAAAATTACAATAAATTTTATGTGTAAAAAAATCTATATTAATTATAACACAATAAGACATTTTGATAGATTATTTTGGATGTTTCTAATTGTATTAATAAAAATGTTTTCGACATATCTTCATCTTCATAACAGTAACGGACAGACGAGTTTGAAACAATAATACAGGCGCAGCCACGCCGAGTAACTAGATTAGATAAAATCTCTCTGTGTCCTTGATATGTTACCAATTTGCTTGTTCGCGACAATCGCATGTAATTGGACGATTGTCCAGGTGGCTTCCTGCGGTTCTCCCGACATCCTGCGCCAGTCTCCTCGACCCCTGGGACGACATGTTCGCCTTTGTTGTGGCTCTGGCTTTATCAGGTAGGGATTATTTAGGCATTATTAATTTTGGATACAATTTTGTCGTCAAACGGAGGCGATGGGTCATTTTGATCACGATATTTTAATATATAATTCTAATCACGTTGACATTCACCTGTATTAATTATTTTTTTTATACTTTGTACATTATAATGTATACAAGATATGTTGGCAGTCAAATTACACAATTATTAGAATTCGATCATTCCAAATCTGTGTATAATATTACTATACATTAATACATTATTATTATAATTATATTATAGTATAGAAGTGTTATTTCTGTACCAGACTGATACAAAGATTTATTTTTATGTTTATTTTAATGTTTAACGTCGTACAGATCGTTATAGTTTTTATTATCTCTGTGTTTA
>DVQP01004030.1:0-10067 GCA_018231745.1 Danaus eresimus
TCGGCGCCTTATAGCGAAGGAGCTCATTGCAAAGTTGAACGAGTGTGTATTGTCGAATTTGGACTGTTGCCAAAGTATCTCTAGTGCTTCGCCGCGGAACTCCGCGAGTAGTGTAGAGGAGGCATTACGGGTAGTATGAAGGAACACAGATTCTTTAATTCATATTACTTTATCTGGCCAAGAACCGAGAACGAATTGTGAACGGCTTCATAGTGTGGATCGGCCCTAAAACGACAATGCTACAGATATCATTAGAAAAAAAAACATTAAGCGTTTCATAAATAACCAACCGATGTTAAAATTTAATTGAATATAAGTTTCTAAACAGTTTTCACGTTGATTTCTATGCAAAATCTTTTTATTTATATATTATTTCAAACCATGATTAAATTCCGTGTAATTAAAAATCCATAAAGCTTAATATTTCTCTCTCCATCCCATAGAGTAAATTATGTTTTTTAAATTAAAAACATACAGATAGATTTGTACAAAGTTATATGAATGATAGAAAAATAATTATAAAAACTTGGATGTAATTTATTTCATAATAATATAGTTCATAAGAAGAGCTTTAAAACGTTTATGTGTGCGTGTGTATGTTTGCGTGTGTGTGTATAAATATACATATATTTTCATCATTATATATAATTATTTGTTGTATTAATTTATTAATAAACATGTTAAATATTAATAAATCTATAATCAATATTAGTGCTATGAGATTCACAATAACAGATAGCCTTATCTTCAAAGATTAATTAGGTGCTAACGGTCGCCGGTGTGACGAGACAAACATGTAACAAAACCGTGATAAAGAGCCGTGGCTTAGTTAACTAATCTGTTGTTATTTAAATTATTTATTAATAATTAACTTTCCAATTATTTGCAAGACAAAAACATTCAATTTTATTTTTCATGTATGTGTTTATTAATCACTTGCTTAATTAGGGTTTATATTAAAGACATTATTTTGTTTCGTTGTTTAATAGTAATATTTGTTTGTGTCGCTATAAACATGGTTACACTACGTTATAACACTTATCGCTGCGTGGCCGGCGCCTGCGCATCTATAAAAGCCAGCGGATTTTAAGATTCCGTTTAGTTCACCGCCGTCCGCGACAGTAAGCGCACGTGTTTGTTACAGATACGTGATGTGTGCCGCGATAGACATGCTCGCGTCCGAGCAAATGTTCTACAGCCGGAGTCCACCGGCCGGTTTCCTAACTGATTACACACCGCAAGTTAGGAGGCCGACTAAATTATCTTCGAGGGGCTATTCAGCTCCGTGTCTCTCGCTTCTTAAGCCGGTGCAGTTGACACTGAAAGCTGCTCCGAGATCTTGCATACGGATATCAAGTGATAAGAAGAACAAAAAAGTGGTTTTCGCTGATGATAGAGGATACGCGTTGGAGCAGGTCAAGTTTATGACGGAACCGTCCCATGTGCCACCGTATTGGGCGTTAAAAATCGTGTCGAGCCCACCGTCGGAGAGAAAAGCATCTCAGAAAGCGATAGTTGATCTGTGGGAGCCGAGATTCCCTCAGCCGGCGTCAAACTATTTAGAATTTAGGCGTTCGATTACAGAGAATTGTATATCGCTGGAGAATGTTATCATCAAACAGAACGAGTGTGCTGTGGACGGTACTGTTAAGGTCAAGAATTTGGATTTCAATAAAGAAGTGTTCGTCAGAGCGACCTTGGACGGCTGGAGCTCACACGAGGACACGTATTGTGAGTTCGTGGAGTCCGGACCTGCTAACCAGAACGGCGTTTCAAGTTACGACACCTTTGGCTTCCGCCTGCAGCTGCCCATACACTCCAGGCGTTTGGATTTCTGTGTCTGCTACCGCTGCAAAGGTTCCGAGTACTGGGACAACAATAGCGGCTCGAATTATACAATAGAGAAGTCATCGGTGAAAAAAATGCCAGCTGTAGCGTGTGCCAGAATTAATTATGGTAACTCTTGGACGGATCGTGCCAGCCACAACGGCAACACACCCTATTGGTGATGAACGTTGTGAGACATGATGTTTTTATATTCGGCTTGTGCCAGTGATTTTGTGCCATAAGTGCAGCTGGGCGTGAGCAGGTTTGTTTTAATATTTTATAATCAGCTGCTGTTACGTGACGAGAATAATATAGATGGGTTAAATAAAGTACGGATTTAACGAAATATTTATGTGTGATCTCAATTTAACCTCCGGTGTAAAATTGATGTTATACCGAAATGTAATTTAATTAGTTTTTTCGCTAGCTAATAAGCGGGTAATTAGCGAAACGGCATTAGATAACGCAGTCGCTGTGAATTTTATCATATCAATCTGCAAATAGCGAGATGGCGAGACGCGAACAACTTATAAATAAAATTGTATATATATATATATAATCACGTGAAGCCGGGAAGTCGACATAAGGACCTTGTTTGTTCAATGTTAAATACGATCTGTTTTTATAATTTTCTCACATTTATGTCAGATTAATATCAACTTGGACATTATGATAATAAAACTTTGCGCAACGGTTCACTGTAGACAAACATTCCAATTTCCATGATAACATTTTTATATATTTGTTACAAAACGATTTTTATTTTCGTATACACATATCTTTGACAGCAAAGCTACCCGTTTGCTGTCAAAATGTTATGACGGAAGTGTCTTAATGTATTTCCGTTTAGTGTTATCATTATATATATGTAGCGTGATTTATTTGTTGTCAAATTAAAATAAAATAATCGTTAAATCCTTGTTCAAATGTATATGTTTTAGAGAAATAGATGATGTTTTTTTTTTATTGAAAATATTGTATCATAGATATCTTTTAGAATGCCGCAGTGACTGGTGAATAACTTGAAATGGTGATTTCTTTATATAATTTCAATTTTTTTATATAAATTTTAAGCATGTGTTGATTATTTTTATATAATTCGTATAAAAATGAATGACTGTGTAATCTGAGCATGCACAACTTTGTCATGCAAAGTTATGTTATGTTCCATAAAATTTTGAATCTCATTTATTTTTTAATGGAACAAATTACGGAAAAACTTGTTAAATAAAATAGAATAAAGTATTTATATTAGGCGACACATTAATTGCTTTTTCTGTATTTTGTTGCCATTAATGAAAATCGTCGAAAGCGGGAGAATGTATGGAATATATAAATTATTTATTATTATTATGTATGTCTGTATAAAAAGAACTGATTACTGTTAGATATACTTTTTATAAAGAATATTGACTGTTTTGTGGTGAATAAAAATAATTATTGGATTGTTTTGTTTTTGTTTCCAACAAACAAATAACGATTTTTTGTAATTAATAGAGTGCTCATTAATATATTGGATAAAAGTTAATATTTACGTAATATAGTTACGTCACTGACCAACAATTGAATTGGCTTGATTTTCGACTCCTTAATATGAATTCCTCATTATTCAATAGTGAAAGTTACAAGTATAACAAAAAATGCGAAGTAGTTTATAACATCAATAAGAGATGGCGCTTTAAAAACTATACTCGAGACTTAAAGACCTATAGATGGCGTTTTTAAAAATATCGTTGTGAAGCAAGATGGCTATCATAACCGCATTGAGTTAAATAGTATTCTCATATTTTTTTGTTCCATTGATGGTATAAGTTATAAAGTATTATTTAATTAATATTATACTTATGATAAAAGTTAGTGTTTATGCAATTGTCAAAAACTCCATAATTCTTTGTCATTGTTTCATTCAAACTAAAATTATAGAATATTTTGTCAATGCCAACCATGATTTATAAGGTTTACAAGTAACAAGTTTCTATTTTAGATTGAAGCCATAGAACATAAGTGTGATTATGTTTACATGTCTACACTCACATATAAATTTTACTAATAATTTTTATGAGTTTCATCGATTGAGATAAATTTTGACAATTATAATACGGTTAGAGTAAACTGTGTTGCCAAACATTACAAACTGGAGACATAAATAATAGAAAATTATTTATATAACTTAAACATGTTATGAAATTTGAAGAATATTTATAATAAGATAGATATAGTATATTTTTAAATCATTAATTTATTCGCACTGGAATCGTGGAATATTCAGCCAATCTAAACATTTATATTTGTCGGACGAATCTTGAGTACTGTGTGGAGAAAACACAAACGAGTTTATCGAAGAATATAAAGGTTTTTATTTATTATTAATATTGATTTTAAGAAGACTAGTTAAATTTTTACCAGCATTTTTATAGTGCACTACGTGGATTAAGTCGTAATATATAATGTATATTTTTGACAGCACTGTCAGTTGAAAATGTCAAATAATTGGATACAAGGATATGATGACAATCAAAGGACAATTCACAGTAAATAAATTATATTCATTTACAAAATATAATCCCACAGATTTATAAACATTACGTAGTATATAACAGGCGAAACGCTTGGGGTATAAAAATGTTTAGACCATTTATATATCGAAGTACGAAGTGCAGAAGTTTGTCTGTGAGAGTATGTAAAACGATTCTTCATACATTTAGATGAATAAAAACATAAATAAATACTATGTAGACAGAAATAGGCGTATAGTCTATTGTCATGACACAGATTAAATAAAATTTGACACAAGCATAGACGAAGTTCTAGGATCAGTAGACAATGTAGATTGTGTTTTTTTTTTTTGGGTAAATACACAACTGATTGTTTATATTTCTGTAAGTATGGCGACGCGATGCTTTAAAACAATTAATACAATTATTACTAAAAACTAATTGATAAATAGTTATTTTTTTTTGTACAAATGTGTTACCAGTTGATAAAATAATATATTTACATGAAGATTTATATAAGAAAATAATTTTTTTATATTCCATGCAAATAATATAGATATGATTAGATTTCCTTGTATTCAGAAGTTGTAGCGTACATATAAGAATATTTTTGTCCTAATTTTAAAGAGGTTAGTATAAAATCTCTTAAGTTCATATATAAATTCAACTTTCTATATAAATGTAATAATTTAAAAACACTAATACATCCTATTGCACTAACATTATGTTAAACATTTAATATTTATTAAAAATCTCACTATTCGCTCTCGTATTTTAACGAGAAATTATTTTTATAATTATGTTTTGTTTTAGAACGTTTCGTCATATCATCATGGCATTTCACAGAAAAGTAATGTCTTATTTAAATGCAATGTATCCACCAATTTGGCAGTCATCTTGTCTATTCTGATCATCTATATAGATATAAATTTAGATAGATTCCGTTGAGATTACTAATCTAGATCTAAAGATACTAATAGCTGAGGTTTTTTTTATGAAGATGAATCCTATCTTCAAATGAAAATTTAAATTTATAACAAAACTTTACGTTTTGGTGCGTATAACTTGTTTGTCTATTTGGGCTTGTGATTTAGGATCATTCCGCTATTCTTAACGAAGGCTTCATCTTAATGTTAGAATAAAACCTTTATCTATATGTTATGACGTCATTATTTTTCCAATTCCATGGTTTGCCTGTCATCTTTTTCGGTTCTGTCGTTGTCCTCGACAAGATCCTCCACATCATCAAGGCTAGCCTGACCCGTCTTCGTATCAGTGCTTTTGTATTCAGCCTTCGGACTCTTAAGTTTCTCCATCTCCTCCAAGCTTTCATCTATAATCTCCAGACGGGATTTGGAGAAGAAGCGATGGAGTGATTCCAATTTATCCAAAGCCCGTTCATTCCTCTCTGAGCTGGATGATAGAGTGGTGTTCTCCGTCATGCAGGCAGAATCCATTCTTTTGGAGTAATCGGATATGGAATCGGAAATTTCGGTGGTAGATGTTGATTTGTCAACTCTGAGCACTTTCGGCTTTAAGATCATGCTAGGTGGCAGTTCCGGTATGTTTCGTAAATCTACAAGACTTATAGATTTATGGCTTGGACTTAAATCGAATTCCCTGCTGTATTCTTCCGTGGAAGGTCCAGAACTATCGTCTAGGTGATAATTACTAACTTTCTCTTCTATGTATTTGATCAGTTCTTCCGCGCATTCTCGAACTAAAGACATTCTATCTCTTTCTAAACCTTTCGAAGACGGTTCATCTTCTTCTATGATGTCTGATAGTTCGACGCTGAATGGCATGCTGTACTGGATTTGAGGCGGTTTTGTGTATGCATTAAAATTTTCTATATCTTCCTGTTCGCTCATAGTGTCGTCATCGAACATCATTTTGAGTTCGCAGACTCTTAGTACCGCCTCCTCAAAGATGGCTTCCAAATCTGACTTGATGTAGCTCAAGTCTATGACAGTCTCCGAGACCCTCCTCGGCCTGCCTTCATTGTCTATGACCGTGTCCTGAGTTTGCGTCAATGTGGAATCGGATTTAGTTTTGCTTATGTCACTAAAGGTTTCAAATTTGCTTATCGTCATATCGGATTTCGATTTCTCTGATAGCGATGGGGTCATGGACAGACTTTTCGGGGTTTCCTTGTCTTTTGAACCGTAGTCATCCATGTATTTTAAGAGCATTTCAACCAGGGTCTCACTCCCCTCATCGCCTGGCGTTTCGTCAATAAACGTTAGGTTCTTCACATTAACATTCGACTCGGTCAAACTCATACCCTTGTTGACTTCAATCATGGGCATTTCAAATGTCTTATCGTCGGTGCCGAATAGGAATTCCATGAGTGTTATTTTCTTATTTTCAGTTTCGTCTTTTTCAACACAGCCAGACGTAGCTAAAAATTCTATCAAGGTTTCCATTTTTTCTTCCAATTCCACGTTAATTTTTCTTGGCACGTACGCAGTCACTTCCTCCGGGCTGGAGCTCTTGAAACAGCTTCCGCCGCTGCCCTTTCTCTCCTCCTTTTGACTTTTGACTATTGTAAAGAAGAAATCGATTAAATTAGCAATCCGTCGTTCCGTACCATCCTCTTCGTCTGAGCTTAAATCAGATTCTTCTTTAACCAAAGGACATCGCTTCTCTTCAAACTTTTTTGAGAAGACAGTTTCTTGTATCACTTGGAAGAGGTCCCTAGCTAATTTCGCGGGCGACTTAGTTTCTATGGGGTCAATAGAGTGTGGTGTGGATCGACGTCTTTCGCGATCAATCCTAAAGAAATCCCACAGCGAGCCTAGTTCTGAAGAGAGAGAAGCCCTGTGGTTCGCCAGGCTCGTGCCGAGCCGGCGGAAGACCTGAAATGATAAAATATATTTCCTTAAGAAACCACGTTCAGAAACTCAGAAATCTTCAGTTTTACAGCCTATTTTAATTTGTGTGTATTAACTGGGATACTTTCAATAATTGAGTACAAACAAGAACAAAGGAAATGTACTATGAATGAATATAAAAGTCAAAAACCTTTTTTTACGACAGAAATCAAGGAGAGCTGATTTATAAATTCGTTCGGCGATATAGATGACGCAGTATACTGGTTGTGTTAATAAGTATGATATTTAATTCATTTAGATTCTTGTTCGACTATCTGTAGCAGTTCATTATATGTTTCTTCACCTGCCACACTCAGGAGCGCCAAGCCCTTAGTTTCCTCAGCGAGACCCTCTTGAAGCGAGCGACCTGCGCCGCCAACGCTTCCGTCCCCAACGAGCCCCCCGCTCCGCTCACACCACCCGGCTCACCATCTGGCTCCACCTTGACATAATAGACATTAAAAACAGATCCAGTTTCCTATATCTCTCTTGTAAGAGATAAGTTATCCTTTGTGCCTCACTTTTCTTTTAGAATTAATTATATAACTATATCTACTCTTGATACATAAATAAATAAATAAAAACACATTTCTTTAAATATAATCAATCCAAGTTTAACCGCTGCAGCATTTTTTGCAAATTTTGAAACTACGGATGTGTTTGCAATAACAGGAATTACGAACATTATATAGTTAACTAAATTACCAGCAAAATTTTGTAACGTTAGAGCTATGTAAAATTATTTCTATATTTTAATGGAATAGTGTTGTACTCCTTTATTAAAGGTTCCCATTATCGAGTCCTTAATAAAGATACCATAAGGTAGCTATATTATTGTCAGGCGAGGCAAATAATATCTGAACTTTTCAAATGGCAAGTTAAAGCCTGGAAGTTTTTGGTTACTCACGTCTCTAGAGCGCCTGTGATTATATGATCGTATGTCCTTGTCCGAGTGACCTTTTGCCCTTCCTATGCCCTTGCCCAATGGAGTCGACGAAACCCTCCTGTAGAAGAAACTATTTTTTACACTTAAATTCATGTAAGAAAATCAAAGATAGGGGATCATATTATTCATGGGTTTTATCTAGAAGTCCAACCTGATTCCTCTTGGATAAAATGCCATTGGGCTGTAAAAGAACTGCCCATTAAATTTTTGGTATACTTGATCTGAAGGTTATTTTGTTTGTATGCTCAGATTTCGTCTTTGTAATATCTCCTCACCTGCAATGCGTTGGGTCGCTGTACGCTGTCTGAACCGGCGTTTTTTCGCTCACATTTTCACTGGACATTATACCACCGAGAGGAAACCCACCAGCTCCTATTAAAAAGTTGGTCGCATTAAAAATACGCGAGTAATTTTTTAAACAAATGGATGTATTTTAATTGAAGGTAAACATAAAACTATAATTGAGAAAGAAATCCTCATTACGGTGGCATTTTCTAGCATAACTTTTTAGGTAGAAAGTTAGCAGCAGCAGCTTAAAAAAAATCGTTTTTCTCTTCTTAAAGATTATTCCTTATCAAAGTTACATTTTTAGACTCCAGCAGAATTCATTAAGCTAAAGGCTTTTAGCTAAATTATATAAATAGGACTTATAATTTCAAATTATAAGTTTGAAATCGCCAACCCGTCTTAAGCAAGCGTAATGATTAATGCTCAAATCTGCTCCATGTGAGAAGAGGCCTTTGCTCAGCAGTGGTCTCTGATAGGCTGCTAATGATGATACAAACTACCTCTATGTAACGCTTATTCCTTTGCAATTCCCTTTTAAATAATACTACAATTCCCTTTTAAATAATACTAACTGGAAAATCCCTTACGTAACTTAACTAATTCCTAATAGTCTTTGTTACTATAATATAGCTTACAATAGACTCTTATAGTTTAAAAGATTTTTTAATGATGTATAACAATAGATTTAACATTCCACTCTAACTATTATTAGTGTCTACTAAGCTAGACTAACCAGTAATTGCTCCTCTAGTGATGCTCAGCCCCCTCTGTATTCTCTGTATGCAGGCTCGGTGTCGAGGGAGAGGTGCTGTGCTGCCTCGTTCTTGCAGCACAAATCTGCCCAAGGTCTTCCAACTGGCCTATTGACATTGATTGAATATATATATACTATTTTCATTAATAGTTGAAAATTCACAAGATGAATAAGGCTATAGCATTAATTCAAGGATGCTTTTTATATCAAAGTTACCTTGCGAGTTAATAAGTCTCAAATAATTTCCAAAGTATTCTACTATTTATTGGCGTTAACTGTACTATGTCAAAGCATGTGTGTCAAGATATCGTCAAGATAAAAAATGACATAGTTAAGATATTTTTTGTTACACTAACCTGTGCGGCGTAGACCACTTCATCATCAGCCAGAGCGCGCTGTTGTGCCCCCGCTCCAGCCCGCCCGCCCCATTCCAGCTCTTCGACGAGTACGAATCTGAACGGAATTGAACAATGGATTTTTTTTTATAGTTTACGTTGAAGCAAATAATGTCAAGTTTGTGAATGTTTTTCAAATATAGCTTTTTTTATTCTGGATTCTATCCTTCTCAACTTTTGTGAAGTTTGAAGAGAACTGAGATAGTTCTCTTTAAACTTCCAAGAAGTCAAGAGAAGTAGGCAGATATAAGCAAGTATTTTATAAAGTATTTGTACCCAAAACTGTAACACAATGACAAGCATTGTAATGACTTTTAACCTATATTTATGATACCGATTACATAATCCTTTTTTTATATTCTAAATAGTCCAAGATTAATCTACTGGGAATACTGTTAAGAAACATAGCGTGATAAGTAGAGTCAGTGGAATAGAAGCCTTCAAGGGTTCCAGTCAACAGATTGAACTTAGCTGTCAAATGATCCTGGG
>DVQP01004031.1:0-10063 GCA_018231745.1 Danaus eresimus
CCTTAAACCTACACCTGGGTCGCAAGTCCCAGCCACTGTTGAAGCTCCTCTCCCTGCAACGCGATGGACCCATGAATCCATGGAATGCTGCTAGGTTTCATCTCTAGATAGAAAAATATATTTTTTTTAAATCTCTCCTCAATGTTGGTATTTTATTTTATCTAAAGTATTTCCTATTGATATGATGTGATTAATCTTTGAGTGATGTTTATTTAGTACGATTATCAAAAAACACAAAGTCTATCATAATAATAATTCTGACTGCTATAAATTTATATTTTTAGTTTCATCTCTCTAAAGCGCCATCTAGTTTTGATGTGAAATATTTCTTGACGGATGGAATATTTTTTCTTTTCAGTGATTATCATCTATGGTTTAGAGCTTCACCAAAGACAATTTACAGTTTCATTCAATCATTCTATACCAGATGGCAGAGGCTTATTTTATGCCTGCTCAAATGATTAATTTAATTAATCATTTTGAAATATATTATAATTAAAACATAGTTTCATACGGTTTAATAAATTTTTATTTATTTCTACTAAAGTTGTGTTGTGGCTGTTTATAATATTCCTTTGCTTCAACTAACTAGGCAACAAAACAGTGTAAAAAACTTAGCTCTCAACAAAAAAAAGTGCGAGGCAGCCAAGTAAATGGCGTCTCAAGTTGTTTTTTATTCGATATCAATGTGTTTCTAACATCTTTGTGTCGTTTCTATTGGTATCGTGACAGTGATATTAATTTAATTGTTATCTTTAATGTTTCATTGAACAGTTGTGGTTATTTCGTCGACGTTTCACCATTTGCCGTGAAACAATGGCGTCTAATGATTCCCACGTAAAAGTAAATGAAAATTGTGATATCTTGGACGATTGCTACAGTTCATGTAGCGAAACAGATGCCGGTGAAGGTACCAAGCGTCGTCGAGTGACTCATGACTATCGAAAACTTTCGAAATTGGGACATGATCCAAGTGTGTCAACTAATTTAAAACATGCAACTACTGTTTTCAAAGGTAGGAATAATTGATTACCTGTATACTTTAAATCTTCCCTTCTCCCCTTCTTGATGCCTGAAAGTATCAGACACCTAATATAAGTATTAACTTTTGGGGGGAAAACAGTTAACCTATCAATTCCTAAGTTACATCATACATATGGAGGTCATTAATGTTTATAAACATTTCAAGCACATTTACCGAATTTTTTAGGTGTTTAAACTAAAATATACCATTGAAGTACTAGAATATTAGTTCAATACATTTTTTTTGTTATTATGAGAGTTAAAACTTACACCACTTCCTGACCTTGCCAAGGACTGTGTGTGACTTTCTATTAGTTTCAATATATTAATCATATACTTAATAATAAATACATTGTTCTTTTCATTTTTAACATCTCTCCTGTGATGTATCACACGGAGCCAGTGGCTTGTCTCTGATGACTCACTTTGCTACAAAATAAGTATTACAATACTGATAAATTTTTTATTACATTACTTCACATAAGTAGTAAGAGTAAAATATTTTATGATGGAAATTTTATAGAAAATATTGAATATTGCATGTAGAAGGTGTATTTGATGACAACCAGCTTTTCCATATTAAATTATAAATAATGTTAAAACATATTTAGAGTTTAGATTATCATGACAATTGCAGACAGTAGTATAGTATTTTATCCTACTATGATGAAAACAACACATTAGAACAATACTTAATATTATTAAATTTAATTACAGTTTTGATCACAATCATTGGCAAAAAGTTTCTTCATACACTTAGATCTGTTTATCAAAGTCTTACAAGCGGTGGACATCTGCCAGTTATTTGTTGCCACATATAAACAACATTTGATTTGTGTTCAAATAATATAATGGACAATGAATATTACTGATGAGAAACATAGAATTTTTAGAATTGTTTAGATTTTTTTTATTAAAATATATAAATTTTTCTTATTATAACACATCCTAAGTGTGTAATTTACTATTTTCCAACTGTTTCTAATCTATCTGAACTGGCAATCAACATATATGTTCTGCTTCACATGTGATACATATAATAAAAGTATTAAAAATCTTCACTAACTTTATTGAAGTATTTGTAGAAAGAAATGTGTATACAGAAAAAGCTTTATATCTCATAATAGTTCTGACATTAATTATTATTTTCATCTTCTGTATGTACTTGTAATAATATTTTACTCAATATCACAAACACACTACAAAATTTATTAATAAAATAAAGAGATTAATTTAAAATGAGGCATTTAAGAGGATGACACCAAAATTTATTGATAACTAGAGTTTTTTATGTAAAGTAATATGTGTTAACATAGAAATTACTTGTTTTTGTATTTTGATTTGTCATTGAGAACATTTTGTTTCAATATTTATTAATAAATCTATATATAAGTGCAGCAGCTTCAGGACATGAATCACTCTCATAGACTGTTTAATATACATATAATAATAGGTATGGATGTTTTAAAATGGATTTCATTTTTACTTTTTTCCTGTATAAGTTTTCTTTGATTCGTCTAATGTTATAAACACTCACATGATTTCTTTCACTTAATTTAAATTACTTTTTTGTTTCGCTTAATTTAAATAACTTGTTAAATAAAACACAAAAAAGCAACAAATTAGTAATGGATTTAATTACAAAGGAAAATAACTTGAAGTAAATCAAACAAATAAACACAATAATTTTAATAAATTGTGTTTAATTTCAGATCGAAAGCGTAAAGGCAGTACAGATTCCAAGGAGTTGGCTGTGTGGGGGGAGAACTCACGACCAGCCAAATGCAGCAAGATATGGCCAGTATTCGACTCCGGAGGGTTCGGAGATGCTTCCATGTTAACTCTTCACATTGTGCAGAAATCAAGGCCATTAAAGAATCCACTGTTGTTTAGTAATACCAGTCTAGGTATAGAGCTCGATAACATTCAATTAGATTGGTTCGGTGGCATCAATACTTCAAAGAAGCAAATGCATCTCACAAATACCATTCCTCGGGACGATCTCACGAAACGCATATACTCTTCGGTGTCCAAGCAGCTCAGGATAATAAACACGCATCTGCAGCGATCCATGTTCAGATACAAGTATCCTAAAGTCACGAGAGCTAATGTTCTGTTGGAGTCCTCCACATCCAGACGTCTGTCAACACACTTCAGCTTGTCACTGAGAGCTATTAAGTTCCAGTCCACGCCCAGGAGGCAGCTGCCGTGCTACGGGAACCTGGAGCTACCTCTGAAGATGAAGCAGGAGATGTCCACACAGTTCTATCCAGTGATCAGTAGAAGCTTACACACGGAGAGTGAACATAGTGATGTTAAAGTGAAAGTGGAAAGGGAACTTGTTAAATACGAAGGAGAGAAAGAGAAGAAGAAAGGAGACAGAGAGAGGGAGAGGGAGAAAGACAGAGATAGGTATGTAGTACACATGTACACATTAGATTAAATTTATGTATTATTTCAATGTGATTCTCTGCTTTGTAAATGTGTGTCATAGATCAAGAAGAAAATTTACATTCACATGCTTGAGACAGTTGATTGAAGTTGTATATTGAGAATTGGTTGCTTGAAGAAGAAGAGACTAGAGGTGTGTCCAGACATGTGGTAGTAATCTATATTGACATTTAACACAATGGAACAAGTTTAGTCTTAGAATGAGAGTGAGAATGCTTGGATGGGTTGGTATGGAATATGTGAAGTACTTCCCTAATATTATATATATATATAATAGTCTGAAGGTGGTCTGACTATAAGTATACATATATATTGCAGTTATCCAATAATACTTACTCCTTTTGGGAATAGTATTAAATGAAATACAGGCTATATATAAACAAGGAAACCTTGAAAAGAATTAATTACATTAAGGATTGAAGATACGGTTCTATGGAACTAAAGTAATTAACAAGTATGTTAGGTGACAACATCTTATGGTGATGTGCCATCAATATCCGTCCCACGAGAGAGAAACAACAAAACATTAAAGTGTATTTCTTATAGATATACTTAGAGTGACTTAACATGACGATGTCTGTTTGTATGTGGCAGTATGCCAGGTGAAGTGGAATGGAAAATGATATTTGAGGTGTCGAAGGAGACAAACTCAAAGACACACATTGAGCAGGGAATGATGGTGATGTAGATTATTTGATATGTCGTAGGCCTTGTGTGTGACATTTCTAAACATATTAGGATGTTGCCTCTGGATGTGCTTGGATACTAAGGTCTCTGTGAGACATGTGTCGGCATCCTTATAAGGTTACATTCGGATATCGATTTGATTACAATGAACCTATCTGAGAAAATATAAGATAAAAGGTTTAATTGAAGGAGTAAAAAAATGTAGCCATTTTACTTTTTGCGGCATTACCGTTCCGTGAGTCAAAATCGGTCTAACCTGTCGAAACAAACTGATACGCTGGCAAAAACTTACAAAATATCATTACTGATGTGGGTAGGGTAGGTTACTTTCAGATGTTCAATGAAAAGCTGTTAGTTTGAAATTAAATCTATTCGTATAGATGTATCGTTGTGTCTGAAACCTTCCCTCGTCCTCACGCGTGTCCCGTGCTCCAGGTCGCATTCATCTCGTCACTCGTGTCAGCAGTGCAAGCGACGCGCCAAGGTGAAGAGGTGTTCCATAGGAGTGCAGTGCAGGAGGGAGCGCGCGCCGCCGCTGTGGGGTCCGCGGGCACACAGCCTGCAGCTCAAGGAACTCAAGTATCACAGGTGAGAGGAGCGCCTGAACCCACGCCTGGCCCCACGCCTGGCTCGGCAGCCGTGTCTCAGCGGTCTGTTGATGCAAGCTGTCGTATCTTTTCAGACTGATGCGTGTGGAGACCCATCCTAACGGCGGCGCCGGTGTCGTGTACCTCTACCAGCACGACGTGGACATGTTGACTGCAGTACAGCAAGAGGAGCTGGCCAAGGAGTTCTTAAAGGTGTTCATACTTTGTTATATGTTAGCTTGTTCAAAGACTCATTGACTAGTCATTGTCATTTTACCTTTTGGAGGAAAGGAAGCCTTAGTGGGTGAACGCACTGTCACAGTTAAATAATCCGTTCACTTGTTGTGAAGGCATTCCCATGTTAATGTATGACGTTGTCTCTTTATTCCAGCTGGTGTTCTCGGAGGACAGCGAGGGCTGGGCGAACTACGTGTGCGGTGTGGTGCGAGGCGCCGCGGGCAGGCTGCCGTGTCTGCTGCAATACCTCGCGGAGTCCTACCCCACGCTCACCGTCAAGGCCGGGGTCCTCGCTCGAGCCTCGGACATAGAGACCACCACCATCAGCAGATACTACCAACAGGTCGGTAACACAGAACAGAAAACAATACAGAACACTCGTAATAAAAGAAATACGATTAGAAAATGCACACCGGCCGGGTGACAACCTGTGACTACCGGCACGTCGCAACTCCAGTCGCTTGGTCGACTGAGCTATCGTGTCCTCAGTCTGATCTTCCTGAATGTTATGCTTCGGGGGACACAGGTTCGCTTCCGTCTTGTGTTGATATTTTTCTCATTCTAAATTAGCAATTTTAAATTTATCTCAAATATTATTTGAATATTGCGGCTCTTGATAACATGACTCTAACCTATGAGTGTAGTACATTCCCATACGCTAAGGTTGTTCTAATACAAATGGGAAGATGGAAAAGATCTCTGGAGATATGAGATTGTCTGTTACTTACAAATTTGCATTTAAATCATAGTTACAAATTTGGTACAAATGAGTGTGTATATTCCAGGTGCAGCAGTCGTACCTGGCGGGAACGTTCAGGTCTGGACCTCTCCATCAGATATCATTAGTGGGGACGGTGCATGAAGAAGTCGGGGGCTACTTCCCGGACATGCTGGACATGTTGACGGACTGCCCCTTCCTTAAGCTGGTGAGGGTTGGCTTACTGCAGAAAGCCGACACGTATCGGCCATTCCTATGACCGTACATGAGAGTAAGATGTGGAGTATGTACCATGTTCCAGACGATGCCGTGGGGTCCGATGTCCGCTGTGGAGATGGAGCCGCAGGAGTCCAACGACGGACCCATACTGTGGATCAGACCGGGGGAGCAGCTCGTGCCCACGGCCGAGCTAGGAAAGAGTCCCATTAAGAAGAGACGGTTCGTACAACTTCGTAACTATCAACTACAGAATAATATAACACTTTACTCTTGACCTCACCGAAGCTTCATAAGCGGTCAAAACTGACTCGAGCAGCTTCAGCATCATTGGAGCTTGTTAATATTAAGTATCAGGAGTCATCTCGCGGCTCGAGAGATACAAGTTTATTATTAGTATGTATGTTTGTAGGACCGGCATGAACGAGCTTCGGAATCTGCAGTACCTGCCGCGCTGGAACGAGGCCCGGGAGTTCTTGTTCGAGGACAGGACGCGGGCGCACGCCGACCACGTGGGACACGGACTCGACCGGATCACTACGGCAGCCGTGGGTTAGTACTTACACACACACGTACATACATACATACACATATACACACACATGGATGGAAGCTGACCTCCAATAACATTATATGAATAAATATATAACACGCGCTGCCCGGGACACTACAAGTACAGTTTACTCTGTTTTGTCAAAGGTTCATATTCATTAATTGATTGACCTCTTCAGATGCCTTTTAATTCTTCAACGAATTTCCTGTTTACGCTCTCCTCGTAACGTTGATAGTTGGCTTTGAGAAGTGTATACTGACAGTTTTTATTTTTTGCCTAATAGTCTTGTTCTGGTGTAATGAAAAAGGCAAACTAGTATATACATGCATGTAATATTATAATTTACAATTTATTCGTTGAGACGAGATTACCGTGCTAAGTTATGGCGACTGCCGACGGAAATATAACAATTTATTAATTCAGTATGTAACATATCAAATACCGGTTTGTTTCTAAGTGCCAATATGGAATGTGATTTTGTCTTAATAATATATAAAACGTAAACACGTTGATGAAACAATATTTGCTGGTTTCTATTATTCTGTACACGTGCTACGTTTTGTACGGCGGTGGCAATGTAAGGTGTGCATGTTACAGGGGTGTTGAAGGCGGTGCAGTGCGGAGAATGTGACCGCGGCCGCATCACCAAGGACGTGGTGGCATTCCACGCGGCGGATTTCAACAAGCTGGTGCAGCTTCTCCAGCTAGACCTGTACGAGCCTCCCATCTCACAGTGCGTCACCTGGTATGTACACGACACTACCTGCGAGTCTCTCAACATTTGTGAATAACAAACGGGAACCGCTCCATAAGCGGTTGGCGCTCAGCTTGTGCGGGCGTTCGTGTTCCACACGAGCTACGTCGGTGACTTCAATAGTTTGATTAATAAACATTATTTTTCTAATTTATCTGAATTTTAACGCCTTGTCCCTAATATAACACAGGCTCGAGGAGGCAAAGCTCAACCAACTTCGGAGAGAAGGAGTTCGTTATTCGCGCCTCCCCCTGTGCTCTGATGATATTTACTTCCTGCCTCGGAACATCATACATCAGTTCAGAACCGTGTCCGCTGTGACGTCCATTGGTGAGTAAACAAAACATTATGCATACATACATATACTAAGTTTTTGACTAGTCCTATACTCTAGATAAACCCCCTTCGCTTTTTTCACAAATCTAACTCTCACTCCCGACCTCTACAGAAAAATGTGAATTACGATATAACGTTTTACTTTTGCACAAATTTCTTAATTTGTGATAAATTTTACTAAAAGCCCAATGTTTTATAAATGTTTATTAATGACATGGACTCCTAATGGCATCTGTCACTTTCAGCCTGGCATCTCCGTCTGAAGCAGTACTACCCCGGCTCCGAGGCGTCTTCACCGGCCGACGAGCGACCCGCGCCCGCCACGCCTAGGGACGACCTCGCGGGTAACACACTCACACTGAACATTAATTTTCAATTCTTAACTTTTACTAGGAAACTGTAGGGAAAAAAATTGTTAAAACATCCAATGCATTTTGGACATTCATTAATACTAACATGAACAATATGCTTTTCCAGAAAATAAATCAACGAAACATAAAAGCGGTGTCATAGAGATGAGGGCGCTGAGTGCCAAGTTCAAAGAGAAGGCGGCTTTAAAGATAACAGGGAACAGGAAGAGCTTAGACGACCAGAGCAAAGAAAGACAGACGAGCAGGACAGAAGACAAGAAAGAGAGACGGACAGAGAAACATTACAGAACAGAAAAGATAGAGAAGGGAGAGAAACAGTCGCACAGGCATAGAGAAGCTGAGAAACATAGAGCCGAGAGGTCGGATAGGACGTCCGATAAACAGGAGGCGAGAACGTTGGACAAAGAAAATAAAGTTGACAAGGCTGAGAGAAGCGACAAAGGAGAGCGGCCGGAGAGAGACAAGACGGATGCGAAGGCCACGGAGAGAAGTGAACGAGCCGAGAAAACTGACAAGTCGGACAAGTTGGACGGAAAGAGTGAGAAGGCGGACAAGGTCGAGACGAGGCCAGAGAGAACGGAAAAGGAAGAAGCCAAACCTGAAACATCTGAGAAATTTGAAGTGAAATCGGAAAAATCCGATAGAACAGAGAAACCCGAGAACAGGACCGAAAAACCAGAGAGCAGGACAGAGAAAGAGAACAGGACGGACAAAGACGAGCGATCGAACAAGTCGCACGGACACAGGAAACACTCGTCAAGACACAGATCGTCACATCACAAGGACAGGTCGAGCGACAGGAGAGAGCACAGGAGACACAGGGCGGGCGACAAGAAGCAAGAGAGACACGCGGACAAGAGTGATAAGTTGGACTGTGACAAGTTACCCAGGGTGGTGCACCGCTCGCCCGACTAGTGACCCCGGCCAGCGACACAGGACCTTGTGACACACCCCCACAGACACACGCGGCAGTAGACACACACCTCGTAGTCCGTTGTTTCATTATATTATTCAAACACTTCCCCGCGTCACACCGCCGTCTACACGACCAGCTCTCGACCAAACTACTGTGTCTGTGACTAAATTGCCCGAATCTTACTTGCCCGTCGATGAAGCGTGTTTGTCACATAGGGAGTCCGGTCGGGAGATTTGACCTCCGACCGCACAAGGTTCTGATCACGAGGAATTAACGTAACATAGGATCAACCCTGTAAATAGTAGGATAAGGGTCTCTTAGAGGCTACCGAGAGGACGGAGGACGCTCAGCTTTAGACAGTTACAGTACGAGAAGACTCGCAGTGACACGAATTGAAGGTGGTGGATCGTCCCGGACGATCCGGAGGGCGGGAGCGGGGGAGGGGAGCTGATTGTATATTTTTGTAACTTCTAAAACTGCGTTATGATTGTGATGAAAGAGTTTTAATGAACCCGAAAATATAATAAGTGAAGCGAGGAGAGTTCATTCACACACTTCTAAAGAAACTGCACTTAAAGTTGAAAATATATTAAATAAGTTAAGGCTAGAGTAATTCTTTTGTGATTTTTATTAAATTATTTATTACGTCCCTTGGCGACGGAGAGCGACCGACCGCGCGGATTATTTATTTAGAGGAAGGCGGATGTGATTCGATTCTTGATGCTTTCGAGGGCTGGACTAGGAACTGACCAAGGACGGATCTCAAGGACGACCTGCTCTACGGAGGTGGACATACACACTAGAGATATATATATATATATATATTGTTTTTGTAAATTTATACAAATAACATTCGAATGATTTGTCTATTTTCCTTGTCTTTATCCGACTAACGTTATTTTTGAGATGTCTGGAATATTTTCTTAAATATATTTTTACTGGAATCGTCTGATTTTGTGTGAGTAGTCTGTCAGCCCTCTCACTGGCCGTTCAGAAGCGCCGTGAACACCGTGTGACTGGAGAAGCAAACAATGAAACCTCTGAATGTTTGTACCACAGTTGATTATTAAATTTCAATAGATTTCTATTAACGTATTTTATTTGTGAAACCGAAACACTTGACAACTTGGACAAGAACTACCTTCCTACTCCGAGGACCGCGACGCTAATGAACTGAACCAGCTGTTGTTCATTAACCACAAGCACGCACGCAC
>DVQP01004032.1:0-10063 GCA_018231745.1 Danaus eresimus
GATTCCGGATATCGATGACGGAACAATTAATAACAATATCATACAAATCACATTATTTATAACGTAAAAAAACAATGAAATGTCACTTTAAAAATAAATAAAAAATATTTTAGAAAAAATGTGAGAGTGGCTGTTACGATTTTAATAATAACAGTTTCAAATTAATAAATTTTAATTTCCTATTTTCACTTTTTTTTTACTTCTTTTTTGATTTTAGGAGTTGATTAATAAAGGTTAAAGTAAATAAAATAAGCGGATTAATAAAGGTGTGATGTTACAGCTACATACACAGTACCCAGGTCCTCGTAGTTTGAGGTTGACTGACCTACAAACTTGGGTGTAGATTTAGAAACTTTTTTAGGCTTGCTTCGAATAATTCTCCAAATAATTAACTTAGTTCATCTTATACGTTCGCTTATTGAACTAGATTATTTCTTAAATTAAATGTTTTGTTTCCAATTACCGCAACAAACGGGAAAAGTGGAAACCATAGAGAACAACTCTATTCGATAGTTAAATGCTTTCAATCTTAATATGTACCAAATGAACAGCGGAAAAAACAATCCGTCAAGATTACTAATGTAACGCTTGAGAAGTGAAAGAGAGCCCCCAAGAACAATAAATAATTAAATTGAATAACAAATACTTCAAATAGCAGAGATCTGACAAGCTAATTACTTTCCAGTGGAATTCGAAAGCGAAAATATAAGCTTCTGTTAATGTAAGCCCCTATAATACCATCTATAAATTCTCTGAATTGCTCAATACATTATCCTAAGGACGTAGAGAGTTGATTGTGACATAAGAAATAAAAGAACCGATTTAAATCGAATTCTTAAATGTTATAATAAATTGATTTTTTATAAATAAAAATATAAGATTATGAAATAAATTGAGAAATAAAAACTATTTCCAGAAGTAAAAAGAATTATTACTATAATTGTAAATAAAAAAAAAATACCAGGGATTATTAAAATTAAAAATAATGGTTGAAAATTGACCAACGTTTTACAAAGCAAATTTTTATATAAATTTAAGAATATACGAAGATAAATATAATAAAAAAAAACCTTTTGCTACTTCCTCAACAATAAAAATGAGAGAAAGTAACAATATTGTTTAATAAACTCACACCGTGGTTAACTAAATATCTTATTATAATATAGTTAAATAAATAACGTTCCGCTTGTTATTTCGTCTTTTAATATACGATTTATGAACGTAACTAAACAGTTACAAAAATTATCTTCACAGATCAAATTATATCGATTAAATTTTCAGCCAACTCAATGTTTATTATTTTCTTTCTTCCTATTTAAATCATATTTAACATCAAATTGTCCTTCTATGAATTCCAAAACTTAATTTTAAACGACATATTCAAAAAGATCTCTTATTTTATTAAGTCCAACGAAATTATGTTTAAGATAGTGAAACATTAGATGTGTTCAACTATACTTTGCCAACGAATATCTTAGACCTGATACACAAACACTTCGGGAAAACATTATGTAAATTTGAACCTCACAAAAAATCTGACAGAAAAAAAATTATATTCAAATTTGATGTTTATTAAAATCCGACAGTTTTTTGGGTCTTTGGTTAGACCCCAAGGCTTGCTGAGGCCTCCTTCAAGCCAGTCGTGTCTAAATACTCTTAGAAAGTATATATGACTAAAAAAGATCACATTGGTACTTGCCAGATTTCGAACCCGCGCCCTCATATTAACCTCCAGGGCTTTTTAACCTCCAGGCCACCACAGACTATTTATATAATAATCAGATATAAATAATTGTAAAATATAATTAATATTCTATATTTGAAAATACCAGATATCTATGAACAGACTGCAAGTTAAAAAACTGAACCTGGGGGTGGGGGCTAGAATATACTAAAATAGTTTTATGTTTTAAGCAATTATTAAAAATATGACACTGGAACTTACTTTAGACCTTACAGCTATGATGAGAGAAATAGAACAATTATTTTTAGAAATATATTTTTTTTAACACATTGCATACAGTTATGTAAAGAATAAATTTAATATATCTTTTAGTAATATTTATCATATAACTGAAAAACATTGAAACTACTCTGAAGTAAATGGTTTTTCTTTGAACAGGAAAAGTAATTTATTGCACGGTACCAATTTATTTTTATGAAAATATAAAAGCAAAAAAATATCTACCCATACCAATTTGATAGATTCGTCATCCATCTATTTTCGTTGACATACAAATAATAATACTGAACCAAATAAAATTTTGGGGCAGTATGTTATACGGACTTCCCTTCTCCATTCGAATCCTTGAACGTCCTTACAATAACAATTTAACCAAAAATAGAAATAGAATATCAGTTTAAAAATATTTATTCATCTTTTTTATTCATAATCAAAGGTTTCAACTGTTGTATTTTATAAAAGTATCTAAGGAATTAATTAAAACCATGAAATTGCCGTTTTGTTCTTTTTTAGTGTTTCATCAATTTGCGCTATAGAAAAATATTTATTACAAAGAAAAACAAGTACCTTAATTGGGATTTAGATCTGAGGAAATAACTTAATTTTGTTATTACTTTAGCAGATTTAAATTTTTATTAATAATCCTAAAGCAGTTACTCAAAGTGACCTTCATATTTTGTATATAAGCAAAACAGTTGTTTTAAAAATGTAAACTACTTTTGGATCACATTGAAGAAAGAGTTACGCTCGCGAAACATATACATATATTAAAACAAACATCTTCGAGTCAACACCGTTGTATTGATAAAACATCTTATAATCTCATTATTCTTAATTAGAAAATTACTTTATAATATTTTCCGCGTACTTTTGTAGTTTCCGTGGAACGTCCGACTGGTTGCGACCTTTAGTGTTTTAATAAAAAAAATCACAACCATAACTTCTTCAATATAACCTTTATTTAGGAAGCATTATGACTATTAATAGTACTATTCGCTCGTAAAAATATTTTGCGTCATTTTTTTTATAATCTAAATTATAAAGGCCTTACATGAACACTTATTCATTTATTTTTATTCACATTTATTTAACAAATCTATCTATGAATTATCTCAATGAAAATATGACAATTATTTTTTATTAAATGTCTTTAAGTTATGAGCTTTGAATATTAAGAGTCCTTATCTTTACTTTCAAAGTTGTTCGTGAGCTTCGGTAGACTTTGTAATATTTGATACCTTTGAAAATTATTTTATTAATAGGATTACTGCTTCCAATAACTTATCTTAAGCCCACAAAAGGGTACAAAGAGGAAACGGACAAATAGGAATATAAATTTAAATTGCGATGATTTACATCTCAACCAAAATTAGTGTGAAGGTTCTATATTTGCCTTGGATCTTAAATGTCTTTGCTTGTGACGAATACGTATATACAATATTAAAATTCAACTAGGAAACTCCTTAATTATTAAAAAAAAAACGTATGACATTTCCATTTCTCCTTTTCTGACTTCCCTTCTTTGGCTAAATATTCTGCAACCATAATTTTATATGAACGAGTTGCTTAAATTAACATTCAAATAGAGTAGTGTTTAGATCAACATTGCTTAAATGTCAGAAACATTTCGCTTCACCTTTCTATCATCGGACGGACGTACGGTGGGCCTCTATTGTTTCGTTATATACCTCCCTCTAATCGGAACGAAGCGGTACGTTTCCTCCTTCGTCCTGCGTACATCAAAGGTTTGGAATAGTTTTGCTGCGTCTGTATTTCTTTGGATCACTCTGAGGACACATAATTAAATAGCTTTCAAATTCACGTTAACAAACAGTTCCTCAAATAACTACCGTGACGTATATAAGGCATGAAGGTTTAAAAGATAAATTGGTTAGATTCATTAATTCGGTAATAAAAAAAATACTGTGCTCATTTACTTTTAATACACGGACACACTCACATTTAGACAAAAACAAAACTACTTAGAAAATAAAACCAACAATATCAATGTCACCTAATATTTTTAATTGATTCGATCTTGTAGGCTATTCAATGCAATCTCTTAGATTATTTTCACACAGTTTCATTGGAATTTTTTTCGATTCAATACATCTTACGAATAGGTGCACTTATGAATTTCAATTCAGATTCATAAATAATAACATACCGCGATTTATTTTCAGGCCCATTACTATAAAATGCTTTCTCCTTCTGTTTGAGATGCTGAAAACCACTCGGAAAAGACAATATCCATTTTTTATTTCCAGTAAGTAATGGATATTATACATACATGTAGTATATCTCGTCATCTATGGCGGTCTACACTGATATTATGAATATTATACTTTTACTCCAAATATAATAATGTTTTCTAAATTCATTTTTCAAGTAAATGTATGTAACTGGTAAGCCAAATTCTTTTATACGAAATCCGTTTTTATATTAAGATATAGATGAATTACTTCTACTAGCTTCATACAAAGTTCACCTATAAATTAAATATTTGACGTTCCTAAACAACAATATAATTATAATTATAATTAAAATCGACACCAAAAAAAATTAGAATTTAAAATAAAATAATATCCCGAGCAGACAGCAAACTGTAAACAAAAGATGATAGAGTAATTTAAATCTTAAAAGTTTATAAAAAATTACATCAAGGGTAGTGAAAATGATACAAAATAATTAATTTATAATTTTCTATCACAATTTTTTTAAGATACTCAAGCGGTTGTAGTACAAGAAATCGTTTCCCCCAACAGCTTTTAATGTTTTAATTCTAGTTTGAGAGTACCATGCTCACAACAGAATTTTAAAATACAAAACTATTAGTCGCCTATATTCGTATTTCAAAACAAAATCGGAGTTAAAAATTACAAAAAAAAAAAACATTAAGCATACTGTACCAAATATTCATAGCGTAAAAATTACCCACATGAAAATCCAAGACTACGTACATTTAGTAAAATTTTCTCGCTAGACAAATTTTGACTAAAATACTATAATTGTTAAATTATAAACAAAATATATATTTGCATTATATGCTCTTCAGTATTCAATAAGGCAACTCATCTTCTAAATTAACCTCTTCAAATCTTGTTAAAAGTAATTTATTTTCCTGAAATGTTTTGTAAAAGGACGGGGGTCTCAAATTCTATTATAGGTCGAATTTATAGTCGCTTTGTTTACTTACGTAGACTCAAGTACTCTTTGGTGAAAGTAACAAAAAAATAAGTATTATACAAAATTCATAAATTGTAATAATATTAACATCTCTTAAGCCCAAATATTTATATTACTATTATACCTATAAATATTTTGCTAAACCAAATAAGTTTACTTCTATTTTAGAAAACAATAGCATAATTTTCTTTGCTCTACATTTGAATACCGCATAATTGTTATTTAAATAGCATTTGTGTGAACAAACCGACTCGAATTGTTTTATATGGTTTGGGTCGAACTTTTGTCTGACAATTATATTTTTGTTCCGGCATTCACCTAGTATTTATGGTCATATTTTATTTAAAACTCTTGTGATACATTTGATGATTATTATTATTTATTTTTTTTTGGTTTTTATTAATACTCTTGTACAAAAAACTATCATATAAAAACAGAAACTGATTATTATTTATAAGGTGTTGTAACGGTCTTAGTATAACTTTATATTTGAACCTAAAACACTATTTTTAACTATAAGAGATCCATAACTTTCTTCTCAGTTGTAAGCAATAGAAAATGTCAACTTGTCACCAAACTGTATCGCGAAAAAATATTAATAATATTATTATTATTATATTTTGTAGTGATATATTAAAGATAATCCAAAACAAAATGTGTTTTTCTGGAAAAAAAAACAGGATGAAATGGTAAAATTTGCAATAAACTATATCATAAATTTCATTTAACACACAAAAAAATTGAAGTTCCCGATGTTTGTCTTTTTTGTTTTAAGTTTGTGTTCGTATGATGTTATTTTACGAGGATTTTATTATTCTCAGTAGTAATGTTTATTCTTCCGCACTTTTTGCTAGTACACAAATAAGTAAACATATTTTTCTCCAACTTTGACTAAACCTTTATATTTTTTGTGATTTTTTAAGCTCAAACTTTTTTGTGTATTATTTTTATCTTCGAAAGAGAATTCTTATATAATTTAAATTCTTATAAAGAGAATTCTTATACTTATAATATACATACATAATAAAGAGATCTAAGACTTTTGTGAGTCATTTAAATAAAACGAATACATTTAATTCTCGATTAATATCTCGGTCGAGACTATTTACAAACCACATAAGAAAGTGAGACAATTCTTGGGACCTATCGAGACTATATACAAATGGGTGTAAGAGTTTGTAACCTTTGTAACAAGCGAGTGTAAAAAAACTCGATTGTGACTGTAGCTTATGTAGATTGGACAAACAAAGAGGAACATCGGTACAAGGGTGAAAGAACACATCTCAGACATCAAAAATAGGCGAACGTCGAAGTAAGCTGTGTCTGAACACACAATGGACAAACCACTATATTCGGTTTGAGAAACCACACATCCTCGCTCGTGAAGACAAGTACATACCGAGGTTAATCCGCGAAGCTATTGAAATTAAAAACCATTCCAATTTCAATACAGAAGATGTCTGAAATCTAACCCAAACCTGGGACCCTCTCCTTAAAAATACGATAGAAGATACCACAGAAAATTAAGAAATAGTTGGCGGTAAATGATAAATAACAGGACCGACTGACAGGCATTCACATCTCGTCTGCCCTTGATCACGATTGCAGAAAAGTAAAAGATTATGTAGTTTTTAAAGTAATAAAATTCGCGTAGTAAATCCGAAAAAAAATTGTTTTTTTGGAAGTAGTTACTGCTCTGAATATTTTTATACAAATAAAAAATACTTTAAACTTTAAAGTAACTCAATAAAATAACTTTTTTAACTATTAAAGTGTGCTGGAATCAAAATATGTTTAATATAAAAAGTTTTAATATTTTTATAAAGCAATTACAGATTTTTTTCGAAGTCGGTCGTCAGCATTTTTTCTTGCTGAAGGTTGACTATTTATTTGTAATTTTTATAAAATTTTACAACTAAGTATTATTTCTGTAATAATTACGATTCTAAATACCCAAAGTCCATTAACTTTTGAATATTTAACAGAAAGATAATAGTTTCTATCGTTGTTAGAGCACTATTAAATCAATTACTTCTACTAAAGGACTAACACTTTTATTTATTTAAACTGGTCAATCTTTTCATTTTGCCCGTGACACTTTAAGTAATTTGAGTTTAAATGCCCTGTTATATTTTTCAAAATATATAAATCCTATTTAGAGAAAAAATATGTTATTTATAAGGTGCACGTAACAGTCTTAATCAATTTACAGTTACGGCATCCGAAGCACGTTTGAAATAAGTATACTGTATATCAAAAGTATTTTATTTTTATTTACTATTATTATTGTCTAATATTTGCTAATTATATAAGTATTAACATTTGTTTATTTGAAATATGTTTGAAAATTTATTTCTTTACCTACTGTACTACTAAAAATTTTGACGTGAAGGTTTTTATATACTTTGTATGAAAATGTGTAGATGTTTGTTCCGATATACAATATTGTATGTAAGCTATATTTTTGCTATCCAACTTTTATATCAGAATAGATTACGGCTATATTATTTTCACGAAACAGTATTTCTGGTAAAGGTAGACAATGAAATTACCCACGTAACAATATCAGTTGATTATTTTTATATATTTTGTATCTCCAGTGGCGTAACTACGCCGTTCGAGGCTCGTGGCAAAATTTGTCAAATGGGCGCCTCTCCCCCAGTTATAAACAAGCTGAACGTTCAATAATAGTATTTTTTTATTTTAAAATACTTATTTCTGCACTTTTATTTGTAAGACTTAAATCACTGGAGGAGGCCTTTACCTTTAGTTCTTACAGAATAACTACTAATAGAATATATTCCATTCTAATACTATGGAGAAAAATATTATATATTGTTGCACAGTTTTGATTATGTTTGTATTTCTATGACCTCTTTCACTGCATCGTTTACTACGAAATTTAAATCATGAGCAGCACAATGAAAATACAATGCTTTTGGCTCTGTATCCCTTATAAGTTTTTAAACTCCATCATAAGTTTCCTTCTTGGTGTAAGCTCCATCGTGCCCTTGTCCACGGCACTTATTCAGAGAAATATTTTTGTCATTCATATATTTTATTATCTGCTTTGACATTGCTAAGGCAGTTTGATCCTTATCCTCAGTAAATCCTAAAAATGACTCTTTTATTAGGAGCGCTGTTGGAGTTCCATTTTCATTTTTCTCGATTATACAGTAACGGTAAATTTCACACAATTGATCTCTCTTAGAAGTATTTTGAGTAGTATCACACAAAATGGAAAAAATAGTGCGGTTACTGTTTTATTTACCAGAGCATTTTCCACTGTTTGAACCAGAACAGCAATGAGCTCATTTCGTATCTTTAGACTCAAGTAGGTAATATGGCTCTTAGGTTTGCTAAGCAACTCTAATAAAAGGGTATCGTATTTGGCTAATAATTCAACAACACTCAAATAATTTCCTTATGGATAAGAATCGTTGCCATATAGCTTTTCTCTAGGGCCACGACATATTGGTGATAGAGTCAGAATTACATCAAGAAATTCTGTGAGGACCTTGTGGCAAAAAATATTTCTCTCTTGAAAATGGACTCTTGCTCTTCAACTAGTGCTCCAGGTCAATGTCGATGTACAAAACATGAATGCTAATGTTCTTTCGATGTCTCACGTCTTTCTATGGCTTCCACAATATGTTTCCAATCATCACAGCCTTCCATCCAAATATTTTATTTATTTTTAGATGCCCTATTTGCGAATAACCAACATGGTTCACTATATGCTTTTTAAAGCAATAGAAAATAGGACAGCCATTTTCGTTCTAACTTCATACCAGATTTAGAAATAGAGTAATAATATTTATCCAAGAAAGATCTATTGTTACTATCCCTTAAAATTGGCCTTTTGGTTTACAATTTCCATTTTTGTTGACAAACCGATTGATTTGATCAGTGAGTTCTTTAAACTCACCTTTACTTAGGTTTAAAATAACATAAACAAATATGTATTTTGTAAATAAAATAATAATTCTTTAATTTTATTAAATAATTTATTTAAAATAAAATGATTTGATTTTGATATTTGTAAAATACGAAAAATAATTTCCCTTCATTTAATTGAATACCAATCATTTTTTGTATATTTCCATTATATTTAATTATATAAACAGGAAATATAAATTATATTATATACGTATTCCGGGTATGTGTGAAAGATACATACAACTGTTGATATGATTTTCTTTTATTTTTTGTGGGTTCAATGACTCATGAACTAGTTACTCGCTTTTAACCAATTTCATTGTCAAAACTTTCATATATGTATTTGATATGATTAATATTTTATTTATAATAAACTATATATTAGTTTTAATTTCAAAAGTCCTATTAAACTTTTAGTATCAGATAGCTCTATAAGGAAAAAAATCATTCATTGTTTAGGATAGATCGTATACAAATGTACCGCCGAAATAAATAAAGTAAGTAAAAAAGTAAGCAAGTATATAAAAATTAACAAATCATCAATTACTTTTATTTATTCCTTAATATAAATTTTGCTGTGAAAGTGGTCAAATATCCCTGGGTCTTTAAATGTCTTAACACATTTCATGAAACGGCTGTAAAATATGTGCCGAGTGAAATTCTAATCAAAATGAATTTACAATAAAATGAAACGCTTCCAATAATTTATCATGAATATTAATAATGAATGTGTTAATATTCAACTATCATTAGTGAATAGGAAAATGATAAACGACGTGAAACAACCGATCACGTCGCTTTGTTTACATACAATTTAATTTGGGCGAAACGTTATGTCCCTTTATTTACGCCATTACAAAATTTGACGTACCACTAATTTTTTTTAAATATCTTTTATCTGTGTAATAAGATCTTAGATGTTCGCGAGACATTTAAATGAAACTAAAATATTTCGGATTTACTACGCGATTTTTT
>DVQP01004033.1:0-10062 GCA_018231745.1 Danaus eresimus
TATATACAGTACCGAGATCAACTTTAAGGTCGTTTATACTGTATCCTTTTCTCAATTGTATCTGGAATACTTCTAGCGACGAAATAAAAGATGATAGGCGGGAAAGGGACTGCTTTCCTGAACCACCCACGCCCACCAACAGGGCGTTGCCGCGAGGTGCTTCCAGGATACGGTTAATCCTAAAAGCAACTCTTTATACGTACTAATCTGACACTAACAGAAGTTAGCAACTAAAGGTCTTAACTAATTCACCTGCATATATGGTACATAGCGTCCTCGAAAAGCACGAGATTCATAGTTGCTACTAAATCATTGTAAGATGAAAGAGATTCATCAAGGAGTCGTTTTATATGCGGCCAATCTTTGATTGGAAAGTATTTTGGATCACCAATTCCTTCCGCGAAATGGCAATAGATTAATGGCTTCTCGAACACCACATTTTCATCAAAGTCCTGTTGAAGACATTTTTTTAAACATTAAGGTACACTGCTATTTCTGCAAATATTAAAAATCGGATACTGACTTCACAATTTTTCTTGATGGTGTCGCTTATGAGTTTGCTGAAATTCTCGTTGTCAGTTTCATCGACTAGTTTGTCGGAGTATACCCTATAAGCTTCGTGCATCCACAGCCTTATCAACTCAGAGGGTTGCTTTATAGCGTCTCCGGTTGTAAACAATATACCCTGAAATCGTTCATATTCCTCTCTCAAGCATAAGCGTTTCAAGAGAGACAGCTGTATCGTAGGTAGGCCTAAGTGTACATACAATAATAGTTACTACAGTCAAAATCTTTGTCATTATACTATACAGCAACATAATTCATCTCGTGTTAAACCTTGCGAAAAAAAAAAGGTTTATTGCAGGTTATATTAGTTATTATTACATCGTTGTCCTTTAATTCTTATAAAATCATATAATATATCTAAAACTTGTCGAAATTGTATCTTTTAGTTGCAATATAAGCCCAAAAGCGAAATAACCTAACAAAATATTTTAAGGATAATCGTTAAGATTAGAGAGCAAAAATAGTACGCATTCTTTCTATCGAGCAATTTTTTTTTTGAATTCTTGATGTACTTCTTAGTTATTGAATATGGTGAGGAAGTAAGAGACTTTACTACTTTCTTAAGAATTTAGAAATTGTCTTTCGCTCCATGCTCACTTTATGTAATGCAATTAGAAAGATTTGATTCTCGTTATAACAGTAATTTATATTAATATCATAAACTATTTTAAGCTATGTTGGTGCGAAAATAAGAAAACAATGAATAATCATCTAAAAATTACAAATTCCCAATTCTAAGATAACATATATCTTTTTAACCATTTTTATGGCCTGTTTAAGTGTATTACCTGGAATATGTTTGACAGGTCCCTCAAGTTGAATAGGTAATGAAACTTGATAGCCGTTGGTAGGAAGGTGGAAGACAACTTATTGTGGAGCGCCAGGGCTGTATTGACCAAGGTCTCGCTAAAGCGTTGCACCGAAGGCCCAAACTTGTTTAGAGGGTTAGCAAGATGCTGCGATAAGATCTGCTTGTAGATATGGAAGCAAGCATCCAAGCCCGGGAAACTGGGAGGAATAACAATAGTTGTAATGGGGGAAAGTAAGTGATATGATTACCATATGGCATATATTATTGTTACCTTACGGCAAAGGTGCAGAAATGTCTTTGCAAGCGTGGATCGATTGTAAAGGATCCCGCGGTGGGATTCATACACGACACGAACATGCAGTTGGAAATATCCTTCAAGCTAAGTTTCTGTCTGTCATACCTGGAAATAAACTCCCAGTGAGGATTATACATCAAATTAAGCATATACATTTGGGAGATTGTTGTCGTATAAGAAACTATTTATTGGTGCTCTAACTAGGGTAGACAATGTAAGCTTATCAATTTGGTAGGTACAAAACACACTTGATAGGCTTAGCTGTGCAATTAGTTTTTCAGCTTTTCTACAAATTAATATAGGATCAGCAAATATTTGCGCAACATAATATATACAAAGGCAATTCCAGAGGATGAGTATCATTACAAAAAAGTTTGTATCGTCACACTATATACTTAGCATTTAGTTTTTCATTCAGATATCTACACTAATATCGTCATAGAGGAAGACCTAAAGCATTTATATGCAGGAGAAAGGCACTCGAGGTTTATGTGGCTTGGGAAGAGCAGCTTTCTTCCATCTGTGCAAGTGTAGATGGAAACAGAATGGGCGTCATGATGCCCGCGGCACGAGACGACCGAACCAATAGTCGATAATAAATGTTTATTAGTAATTATTACGGTTCACGTCTTTTAAAAGGAAATGATCGTCGGAAAAGAGACGTTTGAGATGGTTAACGAGCACGAGCTTTACGTATAAGTTTAAAAGACGCAGTTGAGCTGAAATCATGAAGAGCTTTTTAGGCCAGATTATATTCAACTTAAAGTAAAGGATAAGGCCACAATATTTTCGAGCGTTTCATAAAGAAGAGTGGCATAACATTATAAAAGGTGTAATACCGGTTAGGCAAAGAGAAGGTTCAGTGGTTAAAACAAGAATCGATGTTCAAAAGTCTAAATAAATGCTTGAGAAGAATATGTATCGCCATTGATTTGGGTAAGCTAAAGCTTTCTATGAGAAATCATAAAACTCAAAAGTTCCATTCCATAATTGTATTAGAAACTATTTCTAGTTCAATTTTTACATCTATAGTCCGTATATGTCAGTTCGTATATGTCAAATTAACAAATCAATTCTAATTAATTAGGAACTCAATCAGGTGGCATAGTATATCATTTTAGTTTGAATCGTATCAATCGTTTAATTTGTATTACCAGTGTCGATAATCCATGAACTGCCGTATTAATGTATGTGGCTGCACAGTCCCATAAGTATCCACTTCGGGCATGTTAAGGTCGTCCACAAAGAATATCATGAATTTGCTTCCCGGCGGTCCAAAGTTACGGCCAGATTTTTTCTCAAGTGGCTTTTCCAGTACTTTTTGAATCATTTCTGTTAAATATGACGTTACGATTAGCGAAGTTATAATTCAGAAAAGTTTGTCAAAGGCAATTTTTTATAGAGGAATAATACGTCATTACATTATAATATGACATTTTACTTCAAAACTTAATGTATAATGTATAAAAAAATTTAGATTCCTTAAAAAGTGTCAGGTGTTCACTAGAGACAAGACAAGAATGTATTGTTTCAGAGCCAGGCTTATTGTATACTCATATAGCTTTAATTAACAATCTTATTTATATTGATGGTTACAAATAACCTGAGGTTGTGTAGAAGTTGAGTGGCACGTTCGTTATGGCGTAGTTGTCAGAGAGCGCGTTAAGTTTCGCAGCCACGCTGACAGTCTTGCCGCTGCCGGCAGCGCCCACCAACATCACCGGCTTCTGTTTAGCGATCAGCAGGTCCATGAAGAAGCGAATACGAGTCGTCTCTGATGTTGACACTAGACATGACTGTGGAGAGAAACACACTCTCGGTATTAGCACATTCCGCCCTAGTGGAATTTAATAAAACCCAACTAGTATGTAGGAGAAGACACCAGCATATGTTTCGAAAGTATTCGGAAGACATTACATTTTTTGACCAATAGTTAGTATTGTTAGGATGAAATTGTGACTACACAAATTTGAACAGAGGTCACTGATCTATTAAAAAAAAAGATTTTTCTATAAAAATAAATGGCAAATGTAAAAAAAAATTAGATATATATTCTCATTGATGAACCTGCAACGGTATATCCGGATCCAACTCGAAGGACTCTACTTTTTCTACCCACGGGAGAAATTTCTTGGTTTCCGGATCAATAAAGAAACCAAATACGTTTCCTGTCGATGGAAACTTTATCTGTTTGAATTCGTTGCAGAACCATTTACTAAATTCGTTTCGCCAATCCACCAACTGATCTTGGAACAGACCAGAGCCAAAGCCCCAGACGACGCAAAACACAAAGTAGGTCTCATACCTTAAATGATTTTTAATAATTATTAAGATAAATAGACAATGAGGTAATTCGTTGTATGTATATCTCAATACCATTCTTTCGGGCAATCGCTTGGCAACAGACTCTTGTTCAGAAAACACTCCAGTAAATAGCAAGTCAGCTGTATCTGCTGCAATTCGCTAAGAGGAGTTATACGCTTATACTTTTTACATGACTCCAGTAGAGACGGTATGTACTTATCGAACATGACCGTTAACATTGCCTTCTCGGAATCATCATCTCGAGTCGTTTCTATCCAGGACGCTACAAATCTTAAAAATAAATATAACAGAGTTAAATAGTTCTTTTTATTATGGATATAACCGTAGTATAGACATTATAGGCTGAGTAGTTTACATTAAAACATCAATATTAAATGTAATAGCCATTGAATACGCTGTTAATAGTTCACTACACAACACAATACACTCACGGGTTCCAGCCCAGATCCTGTGGATTGATATACAGAATACCAGCCCGTGATACTGTAGCAGGAGTTGCAGTGCGCAACGTGGCTATCTCAAATAAAAGTCGCATTGACTTTGTTAGGGCTATACGCTCATTACTGGCTAACGTTAATACCTTAAATTAATTAAATTGTTAATATTATTATACTAAATGGATTGAACCTTTTATTCTTATCAGAAATATACTAATTATGCTCTTTGATTACTTTATTATCATCCATTAATGTATTTAAACTCTCAATCCACATGGGGTCAATGTCACCGTCAAGAACAATCCACTTTGGCCCCTCCCCAGGCATGTTCGCCATATCTCTCATAATTGTTGAAAACAGACCATCCTTCCATTCTCTTGTGGCCGGATTGATAATACCGAACAACTCGTCGTTGGTGACCGCCTTTGGATCCAGGTCATTGTAATACGGCTTCATTTTGAGCATTTGATAGGTCCTGTGAAGACACTGCCACACCATAGACTTTCCAGTCCCGGCGAATCCATTGATAAATACTGAATGCCTCACAGCAAATAACTCGACCAGTTGTACCATCTGGAAAAGACCAGTAGAGAAAATTCCGATTTTCTACACAGGTTTTATTTTTGCATAACTACCTTCAAAATAAATCCAGGCTCCGGTTGCAGCTTCATAGAAACTGCGCCATCAACGAGATTCTTTTCAAAATCTAAATCTCTTTTTCTTGGCACATCAAGGGCTGGGAACAAGTCTCCGATAAGTCCCATAAAGACCGGCATGTCATCGGTTACTATCTTAGGTATATTGAAATCTCGCAGCGCTCTCATTAGCACCTGGTCTTCGGGTCTTTGACGATCACCTCTCTGTATAAAAATACCGATATAAATTATTACCATCATCCTTTTGCAGGAAAACATTCTATTGCTAATTGCTTCTGAGTAGTTATACGCGAAAATATAGTTTTGCGGTCTCAATTGAAAATCTTACGAGTCATTTCTTTATATTAAATGATTTTGTTTTCTATTTGATATAAATTATCTTTAGGTTTAGGTAAGGAAACTTTTTATTAATATTTTTTTAAACAACTTATATAACTATATAGTTAAAGCCCACAAGTCTCACCTTTAAGGAACCTGCGACTACCAATACTGACTTGATGGCTCTGAGACCCCAATCGTAATGGTCCTGTTTGGATAACAGTTCTCTACACAACATATACAGGGTGATGAACTTGCGAGCCAAGAGACGTGCATCTTGGAAGCCTTCCGCTACTAACATGATTTCACAGATCAACTCGAAATCTGGCACTACCATGGCACATGGCCTGGAAGTAACATTTGATATATATTTCCACCGTCTAGTGATATTAATAAATATTTGCGAGATATACAATTTTAACCATATTGGAAATATGGTATTTTTAGGGAAAAAACAGAGTTTCGACCTGAGTATAATCCACCAAACTTCATTGTTTCAGAACAGTTAAACAACATTAACTTATATATTTGTAAACATTACCTAAAAAGTGCCTTAAGATTTTCAGGTAACTCTGTCCTGCCAGCATAGCCTGGATTCATTGTAATAAACATCCCAATGGTAGGAATCAGCGTTATGACTTCACCCATAAAATCGAATTTCTTTTTCTTAGCTTTTATTGCGTCAAGAACACTTTTGACTTGGACCGACACCACGGACAGGACTTCCACTGAGATTCTATTGAATTCATCAAAGCATCCCCACGCACCGGTTTGTGACAGTCCTGAAGTATTAATAACGTATATTTAGTTTATTCATTCCAATAGAATTTGACAATATTGTAAACAAATATAATCAGCTGATATTGACACAGACTTGTCTAAGCCCCTAGTGATGTGTCCCTGTCTTTGCCCCTTAATTGTTGTATCAAAGTATTTATATAAAAATACTTTCATTTATTCTAATAAATATTTATATATAAGAAATGCAGAACAGATAGAAGATTATTGCTTCTCAATAGCACTCAAATGACGCACTTTAATTGATGATTGGTCGCCAGCACTGCAAAAATTTTATTTCAATACGTTCCAACTGACTCTCCAACAAGATTGCCAAATTCTATTGAAATTTATTCTACGTAATAGATTTTTAGTGTTATATGTTGGAATTAAAATTCAGAGGACATCTAGTATGCAAAGCAGCAAAAATCGAAGAACTAAGTTAGAAATGAATTAGTAAGATATATTTATTAGATAAACGCCAACTACTGTTAAAAAGCCAACCTTTATAAATATTCCCGCAAGACTTATAGTCCATCTGTTCGGAGCAGTTGAACACATACACCATGATACCGAGCGCTCGTCCGAGATCCTTCGTTGTCTCCGTCTTACCGGTGCCGGCGGGACCAGCCGGTGCACCTCCCATTATTAGATGGAGGCTCTGTTATGTAGAATAATATTTTTGTTTCGTGTAAAAGTCAGGACTGTATTATACCGCCTGATTACGATTTCTCGTTACGAAAAGTGACTAGTATTTATCTTTCAAAGTTACAATAAGTACCAAAACGATAACATAAATTAATTAGTACCCAATATTTTACTGAACCTGTCTTAAAGACACCGTAATAGGTGCTAGATTACCATTTGATTATTATACAGTTACCTGGGTCAATGTTATATAACATCTGTCAGTAAGCGGCGTAATAACAAGCCGAGGAGTATTGCCCAGATATTCATAATCGTACAGGAACTGAGCGTCACAAATGTTAGCGAAGCAGTTATTCAATTTTAAATCCCACCTGTGCCTAAAAAAAATGCACAGTTGTTATCTTAGAAACGATAATCAAATTACAGCAATCAAATTTTTTCGAAGACAAACAGAAGTTGCCTACCATTCTCTTTCACTAGAGGAGGTGGCAGAATGCAAACCACTTTTAGATTTCTAGAGCCTTAGAGCTACGCAAGCCTGCTCCTATAACTTTACCTATAGTCATGCTTTAGGTAAATATAGGACAAATATAGAACTATAGGTAAACGTTGACTATAGGACTATAGGTAAAAGGTAGGTATAGACACTGGTCTTTTTTACCCTGAGATAAGTATAAAGAAGCTAGTCTAACTAGGAATATGCTCGTGATTCCTCACTATAGGCAAAGAAGGCCAATAGACAGAGAGCTCTACATACTGTTACCTGTTACTGCTTACTGGGTGTAATTAGAAGATGTTATTCGACCAAAAAAAAAAAACTATTATACAAAATTGCATTTTTAATTATTTAATTTATAAGTACTTACCTAAGTTGACTTTGCCATTGGAAAGCCGTAGAAGTTTCAACCTTAGCAACTATGAGTTTTGCCACAACATCTCTTGAATGCACATCTATAGTACAAATAGTCATAATCTTCTGACGATCGCCGACCGTAAGATCGCCCAAGAGTAGAACAATGAGAGCATTTAATTGTGCAATTTGCTTTTTTTGATAATCTTTCAGAGCAGCTTCATAGCCTGAAACGTTTTATTATATTTGCAAATAAATTCTTGTTGTTCGTTAACATGCTCTTCCTTGTGTGGAAAATGTGTAAAATTTTATCTATCACATAAATCCATATCTAAATTTTTTTTTGGAAGCAAACACATATTTAAGGACAGGTGAAGTTGAACATGATTTACATCGAGACGGCATTAAAGACAACAACAAGAGTATGTAGTCTTTCATTAACAAGTCACCTTCCTCCAGCTTCTCGAAAGCCTGATTGGTCTCGGTGGTCCACCAGATCTGTGTGCCAACCAGTGCGGGCTGAGCTGGCCAATCAAACACCCACTCGTCTCGAGGCTTCTCCTCGTACGACTTCACGCTGTGCTCGAAGATGTCCCGCAGTGTCAGACGCATACAATCTGTTACTCGGTTCAACCAAATCTCCACCTTTTGTATAAAAGTATAAAAAAGTTTTCACGGATTTATCAACTGAATTTTGTGTAAGCATAATCAATTTAAAGAGATAACGAGATATTTGCGTTATATTCATGTATACATAGTATAGACATGTCATTATTATCTCAAAGTAATATATCTATTTAATATAATAAAAGCCATGGAAAGATGGTGTCAAAGTTATCATTCAGTTTAATTAATAAATTACAATACCTTTCCAGAACAGTCACAACATGGAGCCTTAAACGGCACATGCTCCTCATTTTCCTTGGAAATCATCTCAAAGGCTTGCTTACTCCCAGGTTTCACGAATACCAATTTGGCCAAATTATCGTACAACTTAGACAGATGCCGGCAAACAGCGGGTGGATTGTTTCCGTTAGATAGAATATCTAAAATTTTATAAATTGTAGTGAAATGGGACAAAAAAAAATAAATAATAGCAAATTTATTAAAAATTCAATGAATACCCAGCAAGTCTGCAGAAGACACAAAGTAGAACCGGGGATACGCCAAACGCTTCGTCTCCAAGTAGTCATTGAGAGCTTTCTCGCAAAGATTCAGTGCAGACATCAAATCTTCTAATTTGTCGAGCAAACCAGGCTTGTTGGTTGCTTCAACAACATTAGGAGTTGTACCGATATCTTTCAGCAATTCCTGACATAAACATATATTGTATAACATTATTTGATAGACATCAATAAGAATAAACATTTTGCACTTTCTTTAAAAAAAAAAACAGTATAAAGAAATCAAATTAAAACAGTGTGGGACTTACTAATGTCTGATATACATACATATTGTGAGTTTGGCGAAAGTATAATATAATTATAGAACCAAGATGTGTGAGGGATCAAATTTGAAAAATCGACCGATAGTGTATTAATTATGAATGAAAATATTTCGTTAAAGACAAAAATAATAACATATTAAAAATAAAGTCCTATGATTTTCCATATTTCAGTGACACCTTTTTTTCGTTTGCTCCTAACAAGAAATAGTACTTTTTGTATGGTAACATTACGTATATTTGTGCAAATTATTGATTAAAAAATAATATAACAGTTTACCTTAAATGTCTTATCAATGTGGTCGAATCTCTTGGAGTCTTCCGGCAGCTGGGCCCTGATGTCGTCCGAACCAACGAAGATACTCTCCAGATACTGCCACTTCCGCTGCACCTCGAACCAGATGGCGATCACCGCGTCCGCAGTCCCCAGCTTCTTTTGCCACTGAGTGACCTCCTCTTCATAGAAGCCGATGAACTTCGACGACATCATGTTTTGGACTTGGTTCTTGAGAAAAAAAAACAAGTAGTAGCTCGACATCTCATTGATATCAAAAATAAATATTATAGAAGTCCCGACAGTTTAAGTCTTATCAAAGAATGCATTCCGAAACGACAGTATTTTCACGGACAAACAGACTTTTTAATAGTCTCTTAAATAAATTTTACCATAATTAATGAATATTAGGTATTTTACCTACATTTATGTAATTGTAATCGGGATGAATTTTTTTATGCGGAGTTTGTATCATCTTTCTATAGTCTAGTTAACATATTTGTCCAAGGTTCTTTCTTACCTGATTATCTTCTAGCACCTCTACAAGCTCTTCACTAGCTTTTGGTAACATGATACCAGTTCTGTCATGAGGCATGTATTCGAATTCCATAACGGCCCATGTTGCTTCCAATTCCCTATAAATATATAATAATAAATATA
>DVQP01004034.1:0-10062 GCA_018231745.1 Danaus eresimus
GTTTCAATACAAGCCTCTTTGCTATCTCCGATATAACTTTTTCTACAAATAAATGATACTTTTTCTCTTGATTATTATTGTATAATTACCGTGGTTGTTATCTAGAAATAGGTTAATCATATGCTTATTTCATTATAAACTTCGTATTTTGGTTATGTTATAAATATTACTGTCATGTATATTATAATTGAATGACTGATTTAATAGTAATTCTAACTCTTAATGCATTTCTTCTTTCTTACATGCTTGCCACTAATACTATTTTTTTTCAGAAATGAAAAGAAAACGGAAGTAAACTGGCCGGAGCTGGTCACATACTGCGGTTGCTGCACTCTATCGACTGGCATATTCATAACGTCGGTTTTAACTTTGGTAATTATTAATTCATACATATATTTTTCTTGTGCAAAAACAAGTTTTCATTGAATAAAATAAAACAAGTTTTATGCAGTTTGATTGATTATAAATGAATTCTATTATAATATAGTAAATAATCCGCGAATACGAGTGTGATTACTAGTGAGTAGCAAAATACTTTAGAATTACGACCGAATTTCTAAAATAAAAAAAAAAAGTTAATCATGAGACCACGGAACACTAAAAAGCATAGATTTAACCTTATCACTAAATACTAATTCATCTAAAAAGCATCTATTATAGTTTCTGCAACATTTCAATAATTAATAAAATATGCGCACCCTTTGTATTCATACCCTTTTCAGTCCAAGGTCTTGACTATATTCTCAACCGCACTGATGAACAGTTTCGGTAATACGACATCTTTACAACATCGCCAATCAACTTGCGGTGGTTGTAAACAATACAAAACAAACCAGGTTTCAATAGTGTCGAAGATCTTTTCATGCTCCACGAAAGTAATATCTAAAAACCGATGATGCATTTTAGTCTTCAATGTAATCTGCCTCGCTATTAAGTTGTGATCTATAGTGCCAAAGCCAGATCGACACGTGGTCCACTCGCGAAAAACTTATGTGGTCTATAATGAAGACAATTCATATTAACACCCTTAAAACAGCTTATTCATTTACAGGTTGATAGTTTTTCAATAGTATTTTTTACAACAAATTGATTGCATATCTGTCTCATCTCTAGGCGTTCCTTTCAAAAGGCATTATTCTCACTTTTGGAGGGTCTGTCATTACATTGTTTTCGTCTAAAAGCATAATGCATTCGATCAGAAAAGGTTCATAACTTATAGGATGAAAAAATCATTAAAAATGAATTATATTTGATTCTAATGTAATACTATTTGTCCATTATAGCAGGAGCCATATAGGCAAACTTGCGGCGGACTTGAAAAGCTCCTGTTATTTACAGTTTTATAAACACAACGATTTTTGCATTAACTCTTAAAGTTTATATTTTTTTTTGTTTTACAATTTAAACTCTAAAGTTTGATTTCGTTATTTTTCTCTTATGTTCCCTTGTTAAATGGCTAGCAGTAATTATCATTTATAATTATTTTTCTTTATTTGTTTTAAATTTTGGTGTTTATATTGTTTATTAGAAATATATAACTTTATTGGTCAGATATAAGATTGTAAATATTTTTTCTGTCCTGTGTATGGTATGTTGGGTATGCTTAGGGTATTGTAACTCAAATTTACTTGCATGTTTTAGTAACTTAAATGTCTGATATATCCTCGTTTTAAATCCTGGTTAAAGACTTCTCTTTCTTTTTCTCTTCCCAATCTGTCTGATAGGTAGAAAAGGTGATTATGTTTGTATTTAATTCAAAACGCTTTTCTTCTTTCTCTTATAGTTAGTTCTTGGGACCTTTGGAATTTAGAGTTTCTATTCTTGGAGCTTCGTACTCATTATACGAATCTTCTATAAGAAGTTGTCGATTACCTGACTCAAATATTGATTATTGTGTTGTTGAGAAGATATTGTAGAAAATTTCTTTTTTTGACATTGTCAAAATATGAATAAGCTGGCTTCAATATTTGTATCGCGAAGGTATCTTTAGGTCATACAAGCTCCAATCTTTGACTTCTAGCTTTGAAATGTCTTTATTTTCTCTAATAGAAGTGAATTTCTGTTCATAGGATTGGCTTTCAGTTGTCGATGAAAAAAGTACTGCGTTTTTGTCAATTTTCGGTTTTTCTCATTAAAAACTGACAAACCGATAAAATAATATCTTTCCAAAAGCGCAAGTATGCAGAAAAGATGTCGAAACTCAAATAAGATTATTTGATTTGACTTGATTGTAGTTTATTTAGAACAATGGAAGATAAGCTACCCACTTTTAACAAATTTCTTATTTATCCTTATGACTCTCAGTTTCGGAAACAACAATTTGCTACAAGAGGTAATGATTATTAAAACTTTTGTGTTAACAACAAAAAATGATATGGCGACTTTTAGTGTTTCCCCTTTTCTACACAATGCTCTCTCTGCAAAAAGATTTGCTTGCTCGCTACATGTCCTGTTGCATCAAATAGTTTATTTATCGTGTACCTGATATAAGAAACAAGCATAGACATCAAATGCTCAGTCTTAGTTTAGCAGGCGTTTGAATAACGAGATTCTCGTATTTTTTCAAAATGTCTAAAACTGAGTATCGAAGTGAGATAAAGTTTCTTATTAAAGTAATGCCCTGCCCAAATAAAAAATGAATGGACTCCTGTAGCACAATGAAAAATTGGATGAAAGAGTTTCGCCTCGGGAGAGAAACCTTCCAAGACATTGGCCGAAGAGCAACCGTTTCGGGAGTGATCACGAAACGATTGCATTTATTGAAGAGAAGGTTCTGAGTGATCGCCGTTTAAAGACTAGCGAAATTGCAGCTCGGCTTGGGCACTCTAAGAGTACCGTTCTACATATGTGCGATTCATGAACATATTCACGTGATAAGAAAGTAGTGCAAGATTGGTAACGAAACCTTTTTAAGCGGTACAAACACAGGAAAGAGTGCGCTGTTCTTGAACTTTTTGATCTTTAAGACGAAATTTCAAAGACTGATCGAGCAGCTAGTGAATGGCGAAAAAACAATGATCTTGTATCCTCCACAAAGCAAGCTCGAGTTAATGGAATGGCGTTATAAAGATGAAAAGTTTCCCTTTTTTTTTTAAACATAAAGATGCAATAATCGACTAAAAGATTATATGCACTATGCATTGGGGCACTTTTAGGGTTTTTAAGAGACTTTGATGTAGGTTTATAAGAACGTAATGCAGTGGTGAACAGAGAATATTACATATAAATTACTAGAGAAGATAAAGAAAAAACGAAAAGACAAGTTGTTTTAAGGTGTCCTGTTTCTCCATGACAACGCTCCTGTTTATAGCTCTGGTATTTCAAGGTAAGAAGTTCGTCAATACGGGTTTACAGAAGTTGAGATTCCACCTTACACTTCAGACATCGCCCCGTCTGACTATTTATTTATATCCAAATTTTAAAAGGGACTTGAGAGGAAGAATATTTTCAAGCGATGAAGAGTTGCAGGCGGCCATCTTTGGTCATTTTGAGACTAAAAATTTTTGCTATTTTTATAAAGTTTTAGATGTTTTGATTTACAGATGTCAGAGGTGTGTTAGTATTCAAATAGCTTATAATGGAAAATAAAATTGGTTTCGTTCTATTTCCTTAATTAGTTAATAGCTAACCCAGTTCGTTATGGGACTGTCTGTCAGTATGACAGCATTATTAAAAGTCACAGAACATGTGCATATAGCGGTGGTAAACTAACCACCTTGGTAATGCTTAACTTCAGCAAGGCTTTCAATTTTGAGGACAGCGTGGTTAAGTTAATCTTTCTTAACATATTTCTAATCGTATTTAAAATATTTACTTTATATTTTATCCGTCCGCCAGCGTTTCTCGAAGCAGTTTAATTATTTTATGTTTATCATTATCGTTATTTAAAAGTGCTTAGATAAATGTTTTTTTACTATCACCTTAGTTTATTGAATTATTTTTCACTCTTATTTCAGGTGATCACTTTAGTATTGATAGTTATAAATGGCATGATACTTGGATATATTTTGAAGCTGAAAGGTACAATAAGTGGAAATAACATAATAGTTCAAGATGAAGTCTTGGGCTTAAATCTTACATACCATAAAAACGAAGTGGCGAAATATCAATATATCTTCCATTTTATGGTACTTTATTACTCAGTTTGGCTAACCTATAAGTCGATCTACGTGGTAGCATTATTGTTCAGTCTTCCGGTTTTCTTTAAGGTACGTTAAGTTGGCATCGTCCAGTTAGAGGTCGGATTAGAAGCGAAATGATTTTGTCATAAAAATATAACACTTAAAATATACATATATGATATGGCAATGATTAATATAACTTATTTTATAAAACAACTAGCAAAGTTATGGCCTGGTAATTTCGTTTCATTAGGTGAAGGGAATTTTTGATAATATTCAATATAATACTAATATTTTATTCAATACTTTCAGGGATGTCATAAAATGTTTAAAGTGTTGCTGTACGTGAGTATACCGAATTGGATATTGGACGTATTTCTAACATCTCTGGCTATAACAATGTTAAATTACAGTCTTCTTCTGAGAGTACCGCTTATTGCTGGCCTCAGTAAATATTTCTCTGTTAACTATCGCATTGTAACTTGTATACAATGAACCTACTTAAAATAATTTCATTATTACAGCATACGACAGTTACAACATGCTGGCCATAAGCAGTGAATACAAAAGAATGACAGGCAAATTGAAACCACGGTATAAAGATATTGAAGCTGATTTCAGGAGTCAACCCTTGACTCTATTCAGTAGTATACCTCGTGAGGACTTTCGAGCCATCGGACCACACTGTAGGACTTGCAAGTGCTACGATCCATTCCAATCAGACCACCCAATGTCTATTCCACAAACACCTGATTCTATACAAAGTGATACAACTCCAATAATAAACAAACAGATAAGCAACTTTGAGCTTAACTACGCTCTAACAGGGGTTCTGAATCTAGAGCATGTCGCAGAAGAAACATCAACAAGATGTATACGACCTCATACATTAGGTTTAAAACTTGACACAACTGATGATGAGAAGGTTGTGGTTACAGACGAACCGATTATATACGATGTTAATCAATTAAACATCGGAGCGAGTCCAGTTATTGAAGACAAGGAACTTTAAAATATGATTGATGATGTACAGAGGGATTCTTATCTTGAGCATACATTTGATCTGTTAGTTAAAATCATTCATACAAGTGATGATGGATAAGAGATTTTTTTTGGATATTAAGTAAGGAGTAAGCTCGTGAATATTTTGTTGAGAAAATATCGTGAAACTAGTCAAGTTTATAATTTAGTTACATTTACATAAAAGCAAGGAAATTAATGAATGCTGGTTAAAATTAAATTTTATTTTATTATCTGTAAATCAGCCAAAGCCAGTTTCTACTTTGATGAATACAATGTTGTTTTCAAGGCGATTAAATACCAAATAAATAGTTTTAGACTTTCCTTACAGTAATGTTATTTAACATCGAAGTTGTTAATAAGTCGATTTAAAAGTAAGGGCTTCATTTCAATTTACACACAAATGTATCTTTTTTTATTATTTGTATATGTTTCTTTTGTAAAATGATATTATGTAAGAAGAAATTTTATATTTTGGTTTAAAATAAACGTAGTTCATGTAACTACAAAAAAAAAAACAAGTACCTTCGTTTTGTTTCCTTTTTTATCCTAATATGAAACATGACCCGTTTTACTGCCTATCGTAGTATTATACTGCCTAGCGTATATGGTTTTTAGCAGTAGCGCTTCTTGATCTTATCAAAATCCGATGTTCAATAAAACAAAGAATCTTTGACATAAATGAAATACAAAAACAAAACTGAAGACCTTTAGTAAAAAACCCAAAAAAAACGTCACCAAATAACAACGGGTTAAAAATCATAAAAGAGTTTTTTCGGTTTTTGGTCCTGCTTTGAAGTATTTTCTTAAAACACTACGATATATTTGATATACCAATTAATATAATCTTGGTGACAAAGAAACCTCTAGTAAACTCAAAATTGTGTTTTTTGAGTATAAATTGAATTTTTCATGGCTATAAAATTTAATGCCCATATGAAAGTTAGACTCAATAGATTAATTTTAATGACTCTTCAATCGATAGCTTAGCAATAATTCTATGCTTTAGTTTTGTTCCGAGAAATAGGTGTTACTTGTTCCAAAATCGATAGAAAAATTATTACTTTAAGATTAGATTGTTGTATTACTGTTTTATTCTTGTATGTTTGAAATTGTTGAAAACCACAAAACTTTTTATGTGCATAATTTTATTTTTGTTAGATTAACTCAACCAGCTATCTAAACACATTAAAATACCATTTCAGATATCAACTTTAGTATCTATTGGTTTAATGGGCGACATGTTCAGACGTATCATAATATTAAGATCTATGGCAAGAGATGGGTTTGTATCTACGCAAGAGGAATCCCTAACAACAATGTTCACATACATGGGGATCAAATCGGAAAGAAATGAAAAAATATACAAAGCTTTAATAGCTTATTACATATTCTGGTTCACCTACAAGACAATCTACGTAACAGCTTTGATATTGACTCTTCCAGCTGTTTATAAGGTATGTAGTGTTTTTGTTTTGTTTAATTTTCCGTGATTTGTAAGAAATTTTATAGTTGATATGTGATGGACCAAGAAATTACGTTTAATATCGTTTAATATTTCATAAAAATAATGTATCGTATCATATCGTTAATGTTTTGACTGTATATATAAATGTCTTCAAGAATTGTCACGTGTATGTTTAACCTTAGTGATTTTGTTATGGTTTGGTAATTCTTCAAAATGTTATCTTTTATTTGAATCAGAATACTTAAGATAATGCCGACCTATTTGCTATAATATTTCTAAACTATAAATAAGAAGCTGTTTAGGTCTATTTCGTAAGTGTTCATTTTTAACGTGCAGTAGTAAAAACTTTATTTAAAAACAAGCTGTCTAGGGATATTTTTGCAAATAAAAATAATTATACTCCTTATAGAAAAGCTCAAAACATAGTACTTTCCTCGCATAAGATATTCTAAATTATTTAGTTTGTGCTTTGTGGTATTAAAGAGATAACTTTTACAAAATTACGGAATTTTTCTCAAGTAAACCTGTTATTTAGAAATATTTTGAGAAAATTTCTGAGTAAGATGGTAGCAACGGTTTACTACCATTTACAAGTAAGGCTTCCGCGAAAGCGGAATGTCAGTTATGAATTCTTTTATTTTTCATAAATTATTAACAATGTCGTAAATAAAACATATTCACTTGTATCCTTCATTTGACTTTGTTATTTGTATCCCATTCTAAGGAAACGTCATAGGTAAAGAATTTGTATCTGTCAGACAAGACTGGCTTGTTTGTACCAAGCGTCGAAGCCATTGTTTGATGTATGTTCACGGTTCATCATAATAATTTTGTCTTGAAATTTCTTAAAGTCCATTATCGATTATAAAATTTTCTACAATGCTTTATAGTACTTCAGATTTCTCATAGTAAAATACATCATCACTTTCACTAAAATTTTAATAAATTGTTTGTTTTAATGGTATTTTTTAATAAATTGTTTATTACTATAATATAAACAGACTTACCATATATTCTTAATAAATTTATGTCACTAAAATCTATTTTGAGTAAATATTATGTGGTTTAGCATACCAAACGATTAAAACTATAAGATTATTAAAAATAAATTTGTCATATTGAAAACTTTATGTGTGAATAGCGAAAAAACCTTTAAGTTAATAGAGAATAGTACAAATGAATTGGTTGAAACTATAGCTGAAACTTTTAGAATAGCTTTGATTTATATTCTTTTCTTACAGGGAAACACGAAAATGTACAAAGTCTTGCTGTACGTGACCATACCAAATTGTATGTTGGATATTATTGCAACCTTTATGATCACAACAATAATTAATTATGGGCCTATGTTAAAAAATCTGCTCTTTCTTTGCATCTGTAAATATACAATGATTATCTTTAAAACACATCTTACTACTTTCACAGTATAAGCCTGTACTTACATATAAAACCTTCTTCTGTTTCAGTATTTGAAGGCTATAATATTCTGGCAGTAAGTAGTGAATATAAAAGACTCAGTGGTAAATTGAAACCACGGTACAAAGATATAGAAAGTGATTATAGAACTCAACCTTGGTCGCAGAACAGCACCATATTTGGTGGAGACTTAAGATACAATACACCACATTGTAGGACTTGCACGTGCCACGAAACAGTTTCAGCACTCCAACCTGTACCAACTAGCCAGACGTCAAATTTTGCCGAAAGCAATGCAAATACTGTTACAAACAAACAGATAAGCAACTTTGAGCTTAACTACGCTCTAACAGGGGTTCTGAATCTAGAGCATGTCGCAGAAGAAACATCAACAAGATGTATACGACCTCATACATTAGGTTTAAAACTTGACACAACTGATGATGAGAAGGTTGTGGTTACAGACGAACCGATTATATACGATGTTAATCAATTAAACATCGGAGCGAGTCCAGTTATTGAAGACAAGGAACTTTAAAATATGATTGATGATGTACAGAGGGATTCTTATCTTGTATATAGATTTGATTTGTTAGTTGATCTTTAACTTGAGATCGTGGATACTAATAAGGATGAATGAGATAAACTATTATTATTTCATAGGTTTTGGGAAAGGAAATCATTTATTTTTAGCAAGAAAACTGTAGTCACAGATTTCTGGTACGGGATCGACCAAACAATTTCAGATCAATGCTCATTAGAAAGGTGACAATTTGTAGTAAAAAAATATTTTGCTATTTTTTCCTCATTGAATTCAGCTGTAAGTTACAAGGTGTTAAAAATGATATTAAACAACCAGAAAATTAATTACATTTTACGATTTTCTCCAGGCTAACGCGAAAATGGAAGCCCGACAACTAAAATTATGAATCGTGTTTATGGTCTCGATAATGTGACAGCAAATTGGCTAAACCAAAATTTCACTTAATCTTTTCACGTTGGTATTCCGTTCGGAAATTTTCGATGTCAAGGACGTCCCCGCAAAGGTAGGCTGGTCGTTGGAAATATTGACGAAATCATCAATATGATTGAATTTTTCATGTTGGAATCGTAACATCTTTAAATTATTTAAAAACAGTTTTAAATTATGTACCCAAACCTGGATTCAAAAAAGAGCTCACCCTTTGGGTGTCAAAGCAATTATGACAATAGACATACTGTATATAATTTTGTCTGCCAGGCCTTGGCCAAATAAAATGAGACAGACCCATTACTTATGTAAATGGATGGTGACTACAGATGAGAAATGGATTACATATGATAGCTTTTGCAAAAACGATCGTGGTCAAAAAACGGTGAAGCGACTCAATCGGTGCCAAGAGTAGAAGTGTCATATTCCACCAGGTCAACGCAAACGCGTGTACAGTGATTGCCAGAAACTTTGGGATCTTGGTGGGAAGTTTTAATGCATCCGCCATACAGTGCGAACTTGCAACCAAACGCATCTTCTTGCATTGTAAAATTTCTCTAATAATAAAAAAAAGTTGCATCTAGAAAAAAAAATTCAAAATCGACTACTAGAGTTTTCTACAAAAAGATAGAGGGACTTGTGAAAGGAAGGCATAATAACTAACATTACAATGGCACCAAATCTTATTGTGCTTTGAACTAAATCGGACATGTTAAATAAATTTGTTTTTCTCGAACTGAAAAATAATTTATTTAGAATCCTGGTTTTATTCAAAACTTTTGTCGTTGATATTTGGGGAAATGTTAATAAAGTAGCGCATAGTTAGAAATGAAAATTTATATGTAAGTTACATGAACATAATATACGATAACAGACAAAAATAACGAATGAAATATTATTAAAAGAAATCTAATAAAGGATAAAAAAGTTGTTTTTTCTTTAATTTTTATATGAATTTCTAGCAATAGATCCAAAACAGTTATTATTTAGTTCAAATTCTATCACAGTAAATCTTGAATGGGATAATTTAATTAAATCAGATTATTCAGTGGAAATTAAGTTTATAA
>DVQP01004035.1:0-10062 GCA_018231745.1 Danaus eresimus
TTTTTGTTTTTGTAAATATTGATTATGAACTTATTATATGAGTTAGTTTTTTCAGCTGTTTCAAATAAAATATTTTTAATTTAAAAGAAACACTTCATGTAAATTTTTTTTATTTTTAAATATTGTATTTATATCTGTTTATTTTTTTGTTTCTTTTTTAAGGTTTAATATAAGTGTTTAATATGTAAGATTATTCACTGTATGTGACAATTTATGTTATGTGGAGATGTACCTATATAATAGTTAGTATGTTTTCGGAGACATCTTAATTATTTTTCAATCCCAATATGTACCGAATGTTTACAGTTTTCTAAATGTCTCGACTTAATATACAACTTTTAATATATAAGTGTGTTACAAAAACAATCTTTTTGTGTATTAATAATTACCAATTAATCAATATGTATGTAGAACAGCAGAGTTTATAGATGTGCTTTCTTATTTTGGATCATTATAAGCAGTTAGATATGAATGTTTGAAATGTCTCGATGTTTAATCAATAGATTTGGAAAATGTATAAAAGTCTTGGACATTAAATGTGAAAAAAAAATTATATAAAATATTTTATTTATCAACCATTCATAAGCTTAATGATCAGATATGTACGGAAATAAGTTTAAAACTATGATAATAAAATCATTCATATGGCATAGACAAATTTATCACTTTGTTCTATAGTCTATAGCAGTACTAATATTTTATTAGTCTATACTAATATTTACATATAATTTAACTATAGATTTTTCCCATTTACATAACTTTCAGTCGGAATTCATCTAATATATATTTATCAGCTAAACTAAGTTACTGCCAACCAAAATTTATACCGGATAGTTCATAAAATCTTTCATTATGGGGTCTATAGAATTCTCTCAGTCTCTCTAAGGCTACTGGATCTATGTAGGGATGATTTCTACCTTTGGTTTTGCCAAGGCAGTGTGGAGTTGAACTGCTCTCGGATTTGAGCAAGCACGGGAACCCTTTGGTGGAATTAAAGTAGAAATGTTTCTCTGTTATCACCGGCTTCAGCTTTAGGAATTCCTGCAAATCCATTATAAATAAAAGAATGATTTTGTCTAAAGTTTGCAAATAAATTGTTTCACTTATTTGTACTATTATATTGGTATCTCATTGAAGTTCAAACTAAAGACTGTATACTCATAATAGTGTATTATTCATAGACTGAACTAGGATTTTGTTATTTTTAATATTAAAAATTGTTCGATTTCTACTTGATATAGAAAATCTCACATCCATTCCTATATATGAGTGACGTGGCATCCGTTACCTGAACCCTGGTCATTTCCGCGGCGGGGTCCACCACGAGTCTCTCCCCGCTGATGATGAGTATCCTGGACCTTGGAAACCTCCTCAGCCAGCGTCTCAAAGGTCTGGCGTATATTCCCAGCCGGACGGGCGGCCAGGTGTCCACTACGGAACCCCACGGGCTATCCATCAGCGCCAACTCCTCAAAACGAGGCAGGCTCGGTCTCTTACTTGGGAAATAATTAATAGGTATGACTTATGATTAATTTCGCGACTATACATCAAAAATATATATATTTGATATATTATTGTACTACATTTTAGTGGGGTACGTCGGTCTTTTAGTAGATATTGATTTTCGGTAAGTATGAGTTATTGAATTTTAGACAGTTTAATTCATACATTGCTGATAAATATATCACGTTCATGTTCGCGATCCTTTCAAGTTTTGTGAACTAAAAAATAAGATAAATTCTACCTATGAGAGGGTTAGGCTTTCTTAATTGAAGACGACATCCTGAGGCGAAGGGCATAGTCATTTATAATTCAACAGCTGCCCCCTCTTGATTTTTCCGTACATAACATTTAAGACCTTATCAACTAACCTTGCGGACTGGGTGTAGTCACTAATGGCTCTAGTGACAGGATCTCTCACTACGGCCAATAGTTTGACGGCTGGATTCATAGCGAAGACACGCTTCGGAGCCGATCGTGTCACCCAATACGAAGGCGTCTTCTCCATAGTAATCTGACCCTCGAGAGTTGGTGGCATTCTGTTTCTGTAGATTTAATGTAATTTATACAATTAATATGTGAAATTTGACAAAACAATAACGAAAAAAGTACAATACAATGTATTATAAGTATTTTCATTTTCAATAGTAATTCATAGATGAATTTTCTAATTCATAATATTGGAACTTGGAAGTATGTACGAAAGATAAAGAACGTCTCGAAAGTCAATTCAGCACTTCAAGAGTGGTTTTGAGTTAACTTTTTTTCGTCTTTAAGCACTGAGGATGTTGATCTGCGCTCAAAACTTCAGCGTTCTTGAACAAGTCAGTAATATGAAAAAAAAAGATGTTGTTCGTAAAGCCATCATTATATTTAGATGACGGTAAATGTTTAAGATATTTCACTTGACACGGATAACGTATACCTGTACCATTCGAATCCCTTGTGATAAAATTTGTCGAAAAAATGAACCTCGGATCCAGCAGCCCTTACATCTGGATGCAATCTGAAAATTATATAATTGCAGCATAAAAATATTTATCTGATAAACTAAGCCTTTTTAAGAATAAACATATATATAAGGAAATACAAGTTATTAAAATATCGCTTAGTAACTGGTTCTTTTGTAATCGGACCATATTTCAACACTACTGCAATGCAGGACATTTTTTAATCGTCACACATTAAAACTTATTTATGCAAGTTATTCTACTACATTTAAGATTCATATACATTTTATCTTGGAAGACTTCATTTTTATCTATAACAACAACAAATATCTTCAATAAACTTATCTCAATCATATAAAAATAATATAATAATTCTTTCACCTTAAAAATTCCAAAAGAGCTCTCGTTCCACATTTCTTAACACCTATAATCAAGGCATCCGGCAGTCTCTTCGTTGGGACCAGGTTCGGTTTCCGTAATGTCATATACTTGTCTTTAAAATTATATCCCAGAAGCGCGGCAAAACGGCGTGTTACATAGTTGTAGTTAGAAACATGACGCTTCAATGTTAGATATTTGAATGTAAACTGTAATGCGTAATTACAAATGTTAGATGAACTGCCCCACAAACATGATAAATTAAACAATTGATAGTTCACAAATTATAAATATCCATCGCAAACTAAATTTTAGTGAAAAAAGTTAAATACTAAGATGATCAAAATATTATATTATTAATTCATCATAATTAAGAGGTGTAAACTTAGACTTACCATATTTTCGTCAACTGAAAAAGTATTCAAAACATAAAATAAATATAATAGAAATAACAATATGAAATAAATAAATATAGTTCGCTTCGAAACTGCCACAATCCATTTCATTTCTGATTTCGGAATGCATTTGAATTAATAAATATATTTTTGTATACCTATAATGCTCAAATAGTCTGATACATTATGTATAAATAGATTTTATATTCATTCAACATCTAACACGAAATCTAAAAACACAAAACTTTCATATGTCTTCATGAAAACATTGTCAGTACACAACCACGAGGTTCGGCTTAATAAAGAATTCCGCTGCACATCTGATCCGCATTAATAAACGCACTGCGCAACCGCGGCAGAGGCCAAGAGAAAATGGGAATAGCTTGACATCTTATGTGTAGGTGGCAATGATAGAGCAGTTTAAACATTCGCGCCAAATATAGGCGAAGATTGCGACATTGCGCGCGCATTTTTTCATTTTCCAGATTTGAATTATGCATATATTTATATATTATTCATACAATCGAATACTCGTTAAACTTACTTTTAGATGTCTAAAGTCAATATACATAATTATCCAATTTACTTTGATAACAGAGATTTTAATTCTTTGAACCATATTAAATGAGGACACAAGAATAGAATTTATTATTTGTGACTTTTTTGTGCCAAAACAAATGAAATGTTAAGATGCCGTTTAATGTTTTCAGTGTATCCAATTACTCTACCAACATAATGAACAACCGCCAAAGTGACAGGTATAAGGCAACTAAAAAAAGAAATTTTGTTGTGTTGATCTTTGGGGCCGTGAAATAAATTAAAATGACAGTCCAACAACTGAACTCGAATATTTCTGACGACTCAGATGATATGGTTAGTTTACCATCGGAAGAAGAAATTTATAGACGAAAATATCAGTTGTTGTTGGAGCGATGTGAAGTGTTACAGCAGGATAATGAACGAATTGTGAATAGGTTTGTGTATTGTTGTGTTATTTATCGTGTACTGAGTTCTCGAGCGAAATAGATATGAATTTCGTTCCAGGATACATGAAGTCAAGAAAATTACCAAACGATATAAAAAAGATATAAAACTGTTAGTCGAAAGACTTGATAAACATGGAGACCCCTTTAGAACGGCTTCAGTTGAAGTCGAGGTAAAACCAAAAGTTCCGGTACGACCTCCTCGTGTCGGTGCTAAAACACAGCCCCAGTCAAAACAGGTTGACAAACAAAATGCCAGTGGAGGAAAAAAACCAGCACCAAAAAGGAAAAGTAAAGCAGACAAGGTACTAACATTACATTTGATGTATCCTCTTAGCTGTATTTATATGAAGATTTTCTTATTTTCTCAAAGGATTGGCATAAATTATATCAGAAAGCAAACTACTAAAAGTTATCAATGGAATAAACATTACATTTTGACATTATTGTGTAAGAAAGTTAATCATATTTATCAATTCTTGTCAATATTTTGAGTACCATTAGTATTACATAATATAAAATTATGGATAACATTGTCTTGTTTGCATTGCAGCCTGAAAGAGATCCAAATGCACCGAAGAAGCCATGTAATGCATTTTTCCAGTTTTGTCAGGAACAAAGGCCAGTAGTTGTTGCAGAAACTGCCACAGATGTAGGATCAGAGCCAACCAAACAAGAAATTACAAGACAACTTGCATCGAGGTGGAGAGCATTGACTAGTGATGAAAAACGGGTAATTATTCTCTTAGAAAATTCACCAATTACCTCTTGTCAAGTGCAGTTTATCTCTAACTTAACATTTAATAGATTTTAGCCTAAATTCTACTTTACTCTTAATTCTGTTACAGAATGTGTCTTATGCCAGGTATCAAATGTTTAAAAAATAGCATATTTTATGAATAAAATTTTATTAGCTTGATGTCTTATTAAGTGCTGATATATAAATACTGAGCCTTCCTATTCTTACAGGTATATGTTGCAATGTTTGAAAGATCAAAGGAGAAGTATGCAGAAGAAATGTCAGCATACATCAAGAAAGAGCAGTAGCAGGCACCTAAACACTATAGCAGACAATTTCCTTTGTGATCACTAGCTTTAATGTTAAGTTATATTATATTTCTTTTTTATTATCTGTTATTTTATTTATGTAAAAAAATAACATGTGAAAAAATATGTTTTTAATAACAAAATTAAGAAATAAAGTGAAAAAAATTAATATTAGTCAACAGGTGCCTTGAAGTTGTCTTTTTCAAGCCGGATAGCCTTCATAGTTTCTATAGGATCAGTTCTATTAGCATGCTTCATAACAGACGTAACATTAACTCTCATGAATGGATTGTACAGCTTTTCCTCAGAAATTGTTGATGGCACCTGTGAAAAAAAATATAGCAATATTTTACGACAATAATTAATTACCTAGTCAGAATTATCTATTAATATTTCCATACCGTTGGTTTCTCTTCCTTTCTGACAGAATTGGCCCACACTATTTTTTTCTTCAGATCTTGATTGTCTGGTTCAACATGTTCACCAAATTTCAAGTTTGCAATGGAATACTCATGACCACAAAATACTTTGGTATTATCTGGTAATTTACCGAGGATCTCGATCAGAGCTTTGTGCATCTGTTCTGCAGTGCCCTCAAAGAATCTTCCACAACCACCCAAAAATAGTGTATCACCTACAATGTTTGCAATTAAATATTATATAAAAGGCAAGTATAGAGATGAAAAAATTATGATATTACATAAGTTAATTGGATATATCCTAAAACATTGTTCACAAGTACTGTAATGTGCAAATATACTAATGACAAGCATAACAAATAATATGAACATCATAGCACAAGGAACTATAAAGAAGTGTAAGAATGAAAGAGTAATTGAAAAAAAAAAAGATTCATAAATTACACCTGTGAAGACGGCAGTTTCATTAGCATTGGGTACTGTGACATAGTAGCATATGTGGCCGGAAGTGTGGCAGGGGGTAAACAAACACTTTACATTAAGGTTGCCGATATTGAACTCTGTGTTGTGAGCCACTTTCTCTGTCATAGCCCCAATACGATCATCACCACCCAGAACTTTTAAGCCGGGATGCATTTTCACCAAGTCCTCATTTCCACCGGCATGATCCCTGGAATATTTAGAATTTATTATTGATTTTGGTAAATTTTTCTGCTTTTGCTTCTGTTATTAAACTAGTACGATTATTCAGTGAATTCTCATCAAATTTCCCATAAAAAATATCTACAATAATACTTTTACTTTAAAGTAAGTGCTTATAAATGATATAACTGAAGCATTAGGATTATACTTCTCGCATAAGATTTAATATTTCAATCTCTATACTTATAAGCACAAAAGGTTATGTAAATATATTCATTATTGTTGTTATCAGTATACTGATAATATCCCCTGGAGGCTTATACACATTAAGTTGGGTAGGTATTTTAATAATTATACATAATAATAATAGAATTATTTTATAGTGTTTGCGCATTTTACACATTGAAATATTATAATATTTTTTAACTCATGATTATTTACACTTGATAAAGGTATAATAATTTTAAATGTTTTTAAAAAAAACAAGAATATTTAAAAAATAAGGAAATGTTGGAAAAACGAGATTTACCAGTGGTGATGTGTTGTTAACACAGTTGTTAAGTTGACTCCGATTTCTTTTACAGCCTGTAAAACAGTGTTGGGTTCCACCGGGTCAACAACAGCCGCTTCCTTTGTTGCTTTATCCACTATCAAGTACATATAGTTATCCTGAAGAGCTGGTAGAATCTTAATATCCATGGCTTTGTATTCAATGCTAGTGGGTTCAGAGTGCAAACCGACTTGTTTCCAAGATAGCGCTATAAATTATCAATGTAATAAGAAATAAAAATATCAATAATAACTAATATTCTAAAACTACTCACCTCTAAAATAAAGCTTGGTTAGTCGCTGCGATAGCGCAAATGGCAATGAATTTACGAATCTAGCAAGCATTGAATATATTATAATATGAAATTGTATTTAAAACTGAATGAATAATGAGAAATGTGCGGGAAGGTTGCAACCAAACTCAGGAGTTACCGTTTTGTATTTCAGAATCGGGCAAGATAAATTGTTATTTTTATATTTAATGTAAATAAAAACTTCAGCTGAAGAACAAAAGCATTAAAGTATTCTGGTCTTTATTATGAATTTCTGACATAAAATATTGAAGTATGTTTGGAATTCAGGTGTCCAAATAATGAGTTTATATAACCACATTAAAATAAACGTTTTATATATATTTTAGAGTTTGTCATATTCTTAAATATAAAAAAATTATAATAAGAACATTTATTATATCATTATATTTTTTCTGTAATGATACAATATATTTGGAAACTATTGATTTCTAAACGCAATGAAATTATCCAATTGTCAAATAAAGTCATTGTTTATGAATGTCATTTGAGTCTAAAACTGTCAAACACACGTGTTTACATATCTCCACATAGTATTCAGTTTTGTTCCGGCCTCAGATTTTTTTTAAATAATAAGTAAAATATTATGGTTGAGGTAGATTAGTCATATAAGAAGCGCGACCATGAAGAGCAAACCTGTAAAACATAAAACAACAAACACCTTCCGTGTAAGTCTCTGAAAAATCCTCTTTTAAGGTTAATGTTTCTGTGTTTTCCGTCGAAAACATTTACATATAACAATTTACCACTTATTTTTAGTTTATCCCTTTCGCTGAGCGTATAAATACTATAGATATACGTCATGCGGCTTTATATCATATTGAGCATGTGAACGCGAGCCAACCAGGGGAAAATGACACTCATTTCCATCTCGCCTTGCAAAAATGGCATGGGCTTAATCTGACTGAGAACTTCAAAAAATTTAAAAAGGAAGTATACGGTGTTGTAACAGTTCCTCAGTTGATTCATAAGAAGGATGAGGTATTGGAGATCTTGGAAAGATACTTAAAAATAGAAGATCCATTATGCCAACAGCCATTGTTAGAGTAAGTATCATAAAATAACAGTTATAATGTTATTGGAAGAACTATATTATCAAATATATATTTTTTAGAATTTTAGTCTCCCTAGCCAAGGATTTGAGGAGTGATTTCTATCCACACTTTCCTAAATTCTTAGATATTTTAATCACATTACTAAAAACCAAAGATGCTGAGAGGTTAGAATGGACCTTGATTTGTTTGGCATTTCTGTTCAAAACCTTAAAGACCTATCTGAGAAAGGATATTGGGATTGTGATGACAAGGATTGTTCCTTTGTTAAGTGACAACTATCCACAGTATATAAATAATTTTGCAGCAGAGAGTTTTGCATTCGTGGCAAGAGATATTAGAGACAAGAAGAAATTTATTGAACTCCTATTAAATTATCTGGAATCCAATACTGATGTATGTTCTCATATTTTGTTGTAATAAATGTAATGTGTCACATATATTTTAATAATCATCTGTACACATTTTTCAGGCTATTGTAGGCTGTGGTCATCTATTATTTGAAATAATGAGGGGTGTTGGTAATAAATTTCATAGCTGTGTTGAGAATTTTTTGCCCCTACTATTAGAACACATGAAAGAGAGAAAAGAACACCAAGAAATTTTATTTAATGTACTAACTCAAACATTTGAGGACTGCTTACAGAATATATCAACAAAAGAATTCACAATTTTTTGGTCAAACATCCAAAGTTTTATGGAAGAAATTTTAAAGTTAGATGATGATAGTACCGGGCTGGAATATGTTTTAAGATTAGCCGGCCAAGTGATTGAACACCAGAACGGGAAGTACTTGACCAATCCTCCACAGTTTGCTTTGCTTCTAGTCAAAATAATCTGTAATCAATCATCTGAGAAAGTTCTAGAAGTTTGTTCACAAATTGGTGCCTTAATGTTATTATCCTCAAATATATCTCTCTCACAAGAGCATGCCGGAATCATAGTTAAAGTGTTATTACCATTGCCATATCCAAAAATACTAATAAACTTTGTACAAAATATCATCAATTATTCACAATTCGACATGCATATATTGCCATCCTATATCAACTTTGTTTTTCAATCTGAATTTGATATTGATGCAATGGCAACACTATCGAAAATATGTTTGACTAAATCTCCATTGTCTATTAACGGTATGAAATTATTTGAATGGGTCAAATATCCGCTTGATTTTGGTCAAGGGCTGCCCAAGTTAATGGATCATATGCTTAATATTTTGACGGATGATATTGAAAAGATTTTGGAAGATCCCAAGAAATTGTTAAATTTACTTTTCTGCTTGCCTCATGTAGAGAAAATTGATGTGGAAAAGTGCACCAAATTACTCAGTGATCTCATAACAAAACTTTTAAGCGTCCTGTCTAGTTATAACTTGGAAACTCAAATAGAAGAGAACAAATGTAATACAGATAACACGACACTATCGAAATCTGCCAGAAAAGTTATATTTCTATTGGCCAACACAGTAGAGTGTGTGATTCATGTGTCTAATTGTAAAGGTCTCAAGGAGATTTGTAACATTGATATGTTACTACCAATTTTATTACCATGTGCAGCAGATCCAAATTATTTAGCTGCTCTTCATTTAGTCGATCTATACTTGACTGCATTTGAACATGAAAATGGATTGACTTATCCGTTTCTGTTATTGGTGGACTCATATTTGAGATCAAATATTTCGTCGCCATTTCACATCGTAAGTAATTATTTAATATATAAATGTAATTTTTGTGTGATAATAGGTATAATAGCTTTGATGACACACTGTTATCTATGCTTCCATACTAATATTATAAATGCGAAAGTAACTCTGTCTGTCTGTCTGTCTGTTAC
>DVQP01004036.1:0-10062 GCA_018231745.1 Danaus eresimus
TCCAGTTCCTTTTGGTAATTTTCATAATTAATTTGTTCAATTTCGTTACATTTTTTTCACTTTTATTTTGCTTTAAAGTTGGTTGAGATCTTAAGTATTCATACGAATCTTATAAAAACATGATATACAATATTTTTTTTACATATTCTTTTTTTCAAAACTTATATTAATTATTCTTTGTTTTAAATAAAATAATAATTTTTCTTTTTGACTACACGAATTTTCATTACTTTAAAAACAACATAATCACGACCTTTCGGTTACCTTTCAGCAACCGAAATCACGGGCAGACGAGATATGAGTGTCTGACAGTTGGTCTCGCTATGACGGGGTTATGTAGTTTATAAAGAAATAAAAATTCGCGTAGTAAATCCGAAGAATATTAGTTTAATTTAAATGATACGCGAAAATGTTACATCTCATTATTCTTGTTTTTTTATTTTGTTCCATAAATTTATTATTTTGTAATCCTCGATAAGAATATGAATAGGAAGGAATAGGAATAGAGTAAACAGTTGGGACAGCATCGAAGGAAGGGGAATTTAGGGTTTCAAGCGCTCGGACAGCTGGATTTCGCTAGTAAAAACACAGCTGTAATCACAAAATTATCGTATTGTTGCAGAGATGTTTTTACCATCTTGGTTGTATCAACTAACTTACTAAACATTCCTCTCTGTATTTAAGGCCACAGAACGTAAAGGGCCAAGTATTTAGGTGTTAATTAAAACCTGTATTAATTTGACCGGTATTAACATTAGCTGTTAGACGTGAATGAGCTTTTGCAAACGGATCTCGAATATTGTGTTATAGTGACATCACAACAAAACAGTCAACAATAGTGATCTCATTAATTCTTAAACTAATTCAAGGTCATTGAGATATTTGATAAATTCACACGGCAATCCCTTTTTTGTTAGAAACAATAAAAAAACGAAGTTACATATAATTTATAATGTATATAAAATTAAAATCTACATTTATACAAAGCAGTTTTTATTAATCTATATAAATATGCACATTTCAAACAATCAGTAGTTGTATTTCTTTCTACAATAACGTATCATAAAAGATTAAGACTGATAGCAAGGTTATGTATACACGTAACGACTTAGGATTTAAAGTGCTAAGATAAAAACAGTCGGAATAAAGATTTATGATGTACTTTAAGTCCCTATACTATCGCAGACAGAGGATTATATTATTAATATTTCTTACTAATATTTGGAAATCATTAATAGACATTTGTATTTATAAAATTCAATCAAAAATATATAAGAATAACTAACAGTATCTTAATACAGAGGCCTATTCGTTTGTCTACTAGTTTGTACCGTCGACTTCAGCGACGTGCACTTCGTAATTGGATTCATGGAGAAACGAATGTGTTCTTTAATAAATATACATAACAGCCAACCCGCTAAGCCATCTATCATCTGTGTCTTGTGACTTCATACGAAATACTATTGTTATGCAGTGATCCCATAGGAAGTACACGACATTTCGGTATAAATTATAGTGTATATGTTGCTAAGACGTCCTAGCTACATCATTGGAAAGTTTCATCAAAGTCGGTTCTGTAGTTTCTGTGTAAAAGATTAACAAACGTCTTTCTATTCGTATGAATGTATATACACACACATTCGTTCTTTTATTATATAAATAAGCACTATTTATTTACGTCTCTCATTAATCAAATTTTTATTGTTCTTAAACGTTAATTATATGACGTGTAAATAGTCTCTAATCTCTCTCAATAGGTTAAAACCTAAATTACCCTAAAAACTCACTAAAATCTATTTTTTTTGTGAAAAATTATATACTGTACAAAAACGTGTAAATTTAAGGTAATTATATATTGAAACTTTTTTAGATTCGAAAGACCTTTTACATAAAAGTCATTGACATTTACTCGCACACGTACACAACGATAAATACCCAATAAATTTTAGTGATAACACATGAGGCGGATAAACAAAGACAACAAATTGTATTAGGTTGTGAGTAACTTTTACACAATCTGTCAAAATGTACTAATGTAGAATATCGAGGTAGCTAAGAGATGTTTCATATAAATAAGTATCTTATGTATTGATCGTGCTTTTATTCATATATCATTAGCTCTTGACAGTTACCATGATAATAAAGTTAACTTTCATGATGACTGTCAATTTAACTTGATCAATAGCAAATAAATATCTGAAAATAATAGAAAAACATCGAAAATATTAATTCTGTTCATTTAAATTTATGTAATGTAGACCGCGATGGACCCGGCACCCGCACGGTGAATCTATTGAATGCTAAGAGGTTTCGTCTCTTACTATGAAGTGATTTAGTTTCAAGTTTCTTCTTTGAACTATTATGATTTTATACTTCTTTAGATTAGTAAACAGCTTTTTCAAATATTCTTTATTATCTGTTATGTTATAATATAAAGAATAAAAAACTCGGAGTTATACTTTCGCATTTTTTCACTAAAATATAAATTGTGTGTATAAAAATTTTCAGGTGAATGTAAATCATATTAATAAGTAAAAACTTTACGTTCTTACGTAAATATCTGTATGTTTATGTAAAATAGGTTTATCGCTAAAGTCTTAAGAACTTTTCTGTTGCGAACGCTTATAAAATGTTATTTAATCAATCATAAGATGCACAAGATTTGTGAATTTTGTATATATAACTTCAAATTAAATGAAGTGCTAAAATAAATTAGTGGTATGAGCTAAATGTAATGTTAGTGTTCATTGTTCAGTGACTAGCAGTTGCATCTCGTGATGAATAACTTTTTAATATTTTGCTATTTTATACTTTTTAAGTAACACTACTGTTTGGAGCTCAATTACAAACTGCAATTTGATAATCTTACGATACAAATTAGTCTTATCAATGATGTTTTTCATTTTAATGTCAGTTTCATTAAGGAAACAATGAGGGATTCGTGCCAACGAGTTGAATGATTTCCTTTTTACAAAATTAATACAAATTGATCTCAAGACACATCTGCCAAGCTGAATGGCTTCATATAATAGGGCTTAATTTGGAATATAATTTTGTTCGAGAAATTTTTAGTTGCAGAATTGACAATAAAAATTAATAAAGAAATAAAATTTGAATAACTATGATTCGTCGTTTAACTTTTTTCAGAATAGCATGTTCGTACTATTGCTGTAATGAACAAAGCTTCTAAAGTAACTAACTTCTAATTTAGGACTAAAATGGAATTAGTACTTAAATTTCAATCACAAAACTGTATTTGGAATTTTTAATGAAGGTTCTTCGAAAACGTGATGGTCATATATATTATAGGTATCTCGAGCTTATAAATCCGTGTCGAAAGAAATAAAATTTTAAAGAAATTGCTACCTTTATTTTTATTAAGACTCAAGGAATCTCATACCGTAACCATAGAGATAAAATATATATTCAATCCGGAAAATTAGTAGCTGTATAAAGTTTTATTAAAATAATAAAATTTAACAGCGCTCTTGCGATAAAAATAATAAGGAAGTTGATTTTTGCTATTGAACGTTTATTGGCATATTTTGCTGTTTTCAATTATAAAACTTACTGGACTTTGTTTGATTTTAGAATAACATTACAAATAAAGAATTGTTTAAGATAAACTTTGAGAGGTAAAAAATATTCAATTACTTAGTTAAGTCTATCTGCTTCTTGAATGACTGGTGAAGGTTGAGGCACCGGGAGTAGGCCCTCAGGAACAACGATTGGTGCTGGTTGAGGTGATGGGAACGCGGGCCCAGGAACTGGAATTGGAGATTGTTCTTGTTCTTCAGGCACTTGAACAATTTCAGGATTAACTTCTACTTGGCCTTGGGAGTTCACGTTTAAAATGATTTGGATAATTGGTGCAGGGATCTGCTTCGGTTCAATGATTGCTGGTCCGACATAGGCAGGGCTGTCGAAGTCCAAGTCTTCAATTGGAGCTGGTCCCATATCCCCTGGTTGTATGGGCCCAGCTACGGCTACTGCCACGAGCGCAGCGGTAAAGATGAAGAATTTCATAGTTGCACTGAAATTGACACATCTTTATAATTTCTAGAAACATAACAAAGAAAAATATTTCTCTATAAATCAATTATATACTATAATTTACCTTTAATTAAATTTTCGTTAACAAACTACTTAATGTAGTTTAAAATCGATAGTTTTATACTAAATTATTATCTTAGGATTAAAACGTTATTATTGCGTGTAATCTGTTTTTTAATTATCTTGAATTAGGGATTATATTGTGATCGATCATGTACAAATTTTGTTAATGAAATATAAAATGTTGGATGAATTTTGTTTTAAATTTCATATATTTGTTTTATGTTGAAAATATAATGATGTTAGAATATCAATAAAAGATAAATATCGCTGACATTGAATGTGTCATTGTGTTTATATCAGATATATTTCCGATAAGAAACACAACGAAGTAAAAAGTGATATACTTATCAATTCATTTGCGAAAATTTCAAGGTCATATGAATTAGTTGGTATCATTTTATTTGTAATTTAGTTCTAGCTATTTTATTGTTTTATTTGTGGAGCAGTTTAGTTCTTTAGCAGTTTTCAATAATAATGTTTGATACATAGAATATGATTCTTATTACCTGGTTTAACGAGCCAGATATGAGTTCTTGATTTTCTCTTAGATCTAAAACATAGTGCTTACTATTATCTGACTAAATTACACTTAACCACTTATGAATAGGTGGATTAACTGCTTCTTTCATGGAAAAAAATTCAATCATTACTAACTTCTTTTCTGTTTTAACAAGTAAAACGTCAATCCTACAATTTATTTCGAAGATTCAATATGCTTTTTCTTACAATGATTACAAAACATTCAATTCAATCCGCATAAATACAAATATTCATTTGGATACCCTTACTTTAATCTCGTCGGAGTATATGGAACATCTGCGTCTTTATTTCAAAAGTCATTTCTATATATCAAACAAAAATATACTAAAAATATTGCAGTGGCAAGAATAATAGGTCCTGGCAAAATAATTTAATTTCATAAGTAAAGGTAAAAAGAAATCTGAGCTCAGAAGTTTTTATTAAATCGAAGTAAATATATAAACGAATTAATTAAATCATCAGTGGATGGTTTTGTGAACTTTCTATCCACATAAATAATTAACAAAGAAATCACTAGCGGATGTCACGTAGTCCATACTTTCACTTAAAGATGGATGAACACAATTTCCATTGCAGAAGCTGATTGTGTTTTATTCTGCGGCTGCATAAAGTTAACGTAAATTCAATTTCAAGTGATAAATATTCAAAAATTCTACGCGCTATAGTCTAGGAGCTTTAAGCTCCTGCGAAAATGTATGGAAAAACAATTTATTACGTGGCGATGTTATTGTATAAGTATATAGTTTCTTAAATGTCTTTTTATACATAATAAATAATTGTTGGCTATAAGACCCATATGGGACATATTAAAACTTAAGTACGTATGTACATATAGAGAGATCAATCGTATCTCGAATGTAAATTAATCACGCCTACTAGGTCATACCTTGCGGTGTATACCTAGGACACCGCAGTATTTCGTAGCTATCCACAATGCTCTGGTATTTCTCAATTAGCTGTAATATCTTAATTAATATGTAACTAATAATTTAATAATACAACATAATAAAATACATCAGAATCTGTTGCAACTTATTGTTATTGCTAGATCAATCAATTATTATAATATTTTTATTACTTGATCCTGAATTTATATTTAAAGGAATAGTGTAAATGAATTCGTCTTTTTCTTTAATTTCCCGGATGATTTTGTCGTTGAACCGTTTTTAATCACGAAACGCTGATAAATGGGCATATCTACGCTGTACCTACATACATGAGAGCCACCGCAAGCACGTATAAAAAAGTACGGATGAAAAACAAAGTAGTTGATAAGCGACGATTAGTACGATTTCTAAATCGATGTGTTTAATTAATTTTAGCCTTCAAAAAACTTGTTATATCTAATTTAATAGTACATAAAGTTGTGTTTAAGATCACATTTCAATTATCTCTTTGTATTCGATGAAGTATATTTTAAGTTGACTTAAAAAAATGTTTATATTATGATTTAATGAGGCCTGAGGAAAAAGAACATTTTCAAAACCTACCACTATGAATCATACTTTTTTCTCCGACTGTACTCGGTATTAAGTACTCACTCGTTTGCAGGTAGGGGTCAATATTCTGGAAGGCTGATAGGTCTCGACCGGGGTCTACCCATTTCATCATCATACTACAGTACAGGAGCTAACCATTTCTAACGAAATTAATCTAGTTGTAATAATAAAATAATACTTGAGTAATCTTGTATAAAGTGTCAAAGAGTTATCACATCTCGTTTTAAAAGATGTAGGTCTCCTACATAATGTAATTTTATAAGGTTTTTATAAAATAAATCGATAAAAGTCTATTGCATTTGTGGCAACATCATACTCATTGATTTCTCCGCTCCATTTTAAAAACATATTTAAAACTCTCACGCTATTATTCTTGAAATAGAATGCCGTTTGCCGTTCGATTCCAGTTTCTAAAACCAATTCCGTTCACTTTAACAGAATTTACACAGGTGTTTCGTTCTGTTGCTTTGGAAATTATATCTAGATATTGAAAGAATGGAAGATTGAGTCTTCAAAAAAAAGTAAAAAGAAATCTGTAGAGTTTTGTCTCGACTATTACATTTCAAGAAAATCTTATTCACCTGAATAGATTGTATTGAGTAACGTACATGTTAAAACAAAATGAGTTTGTTTTGTAGACTATAGTAATACGAAACGATGCTAACAAAATATTCCTCGTAAATGTGATGGACTGATGAAGAATAATCTAAATAGCTACCGGTATATCGATTGAAAACAGAAGTCAAAATTTTCAAATACAATATCCAGTTTGTCCACAAAGTACATTTCTCGAGACGAATAAAACTCTATACTTGATAAGTTTTAAATATCGGAACAATCCCGCTGCGAGAAGAAAAATAATGACACAACCGAGTCTTACTTCCGGCAAAACAAGTGCTTAAAAATAAAATGAATGAAATGTTGTACAATAGGGAACAAGGAAAATGTGTTTCCACAGAAACATAAATGCTTTTTTAGATTATTGTAGAGTAATGTACCGTTATCAGAATATAACCGAACAAAAAGCATCATTTAAATATTATAATTTATTTTAGTTACAGAATGAGCAAACTTACAAATGAGTTTAAATGTAATCTTATGGAATGTGAATTCACGGGAGGATAGGCTGTTATCTTTGATTATTTGGTTAGTGCTTTTCATTGCAAAATTGCAAACTCAATCAGAGGCGATAAATAATTCGCGATATCGTCCCAGCCCCAGGCTAGGGTTGACATCTGTTGACTTTGACTTGAATTATTACAATCACAGAAGATAAATTGCATTGTTGTGCTTTGGTTGTTTTGTAGAAATAAATAATATCTTAAATAAAATACAAAAACATTATATTTTATGTTATTTCTAAAATAATGAATATAAAAATGTTACATTAAATTGTTTAAGGTGGACAGTGATTTATAGTTTCTGGGTCACTTATGTATTTATTAGAGTCAACCCTCGTGAATTTATTTGACAACCCTAAAGATCGAGGTTTCTTAGATAAACAGCAGAGGCCAATCCATCGTTCGTATACCATGGCTTACACAAACTTTGCAAGAAAAATATTAGTTTTATATCCACTTTGATTTGCTGTTCAAGAACGTTTAGAAGTACAGGGAACTGTCTGACTTTTGAAGTTTGGAAGGAAATTTTATTTTTTGCAATCTTTGGCCTCCTATAATAGTATTGAATGATTTTGTGATAATACTTTTCTAATTTCATATAATTCTTGATGTTTTATTAATCGAAATACTAAAAATTGCCAAGAAAGAAATTTTGGTTTTAAACTAAACATTGAAAATTTATTTAGTCTTGACTCATAGCAACATAAATACGTAAAATAATTAAATAAAACTAATATATTTTCCGATTTACTACGCGATTTTTTATTACTTTAAAACTACATAATCCCGACGTGATCACGGTTGCTAAAAAGTAACCGAAACGTAAATCCGTAAATATGTTAGTTTTATTTAAATGACTCGCGAAAATCTTAGATCATATTATAAAATAACTTCTCTGCCGATCGGGATATCCACATAAATAATTATTATACCTAATACTGCGCTTTGATATGAAGTTATGGACCAAACCCTACTAACAAAAAAATCCGTTTAAAAAATAATAAACAGCATAAAACCATGTCCCATGCTTAAGAAAATGATTTTATTCGTTAAACATGTCATAAAAATCTTAAAAACCAATTTTCGCTGTAGCAATAAAATATTAACGAACTATGAAACTTCTCGTCTCTAAGATTAAATTTTGAAGTGACACTATTGTAAGCAACTCTGACTCATGCTGAACGTCTTTTTCGATATTGCCTTATAGTGGAGCGTAGGCGAGCGGGCGGGCGGGAGGCGGATGAATTACGACACCACATAGGATTCTATTATAAAGGAACACTCTTATGTTTTTTGGTCCAAATAGAAGCGTTTCGCGACAATTTCTATCTATTTTTAGAAATTGCGATGAGGCAGATAGCCTTTCAATCTGGATGCATCTGTTAATATACATACGTGCTACCATTAGTTCGATTGGAGTCCTGCCGCATTATTATCATTTCCGTCTCTCTGGTTGTCCACAATCAATTTAATATCATGCTAATTTATCGCTAACATGAAATAATATATAGAAAATATTGATATTTCACAGTAATGTTTTATACAAGTTCCAAGAAATGTCTTGCGGTGTATATAAGAAATGCAAATTAATATTTTGTTTCACAAAACTAAGCCGCCATTTTAAGCCACGCTATAAATTCGACAGAATAATGGAGTGTCGACAGTAACGAGGTTTGGATCAACGCTGCGCTGTTTCGGCCGATTTAATTATCGAATAGAAAGCCCACGGATTCTCTACACTATACAATTACACAATTAAGAAGTTAGCTTGTTTGTTAACTTGCGATTCACTGTACTGTGTTACCGTATGCTGTGTTTTAGTGAAATTGTTATATCAAATTTGTGAAGTTTATAATACGGAGAAGAAATTTTATTAAAGGCCTGTTAAAAACTAAAAGAGGAGTGAATAATGTGAGCGTATAATGGGGTTTGTTCGCCCGCCAAATGCTTGACGTGACGTAACTTGCTGGACGTTAATTTATCTAAAGCAAACATAGATTATTATGTTAATTACGAACCACGGCGAGGAGAAGCATTTTAAATAAATGAGAGATTTAAACCGTTACTAAACGATGCAGCATTTAAAACATTTTAATTTGCTTCTTTAATTTTTTAAATTGAGTTTAGCTATTTTTATTACTTAAGATTTTCTGTTAAAAAATCTTTTTGGGTGACACATAAAGTAAGAATAGAATGTTGAAGTTTATTTCAATTTATTAATTTAATAGTCAGATGTTTTAAAAGCAACAATAAAAAGTTTTCCAGATAATAAAAATACTATCCACACCATTTGTATATTGAATTAAATTATCCCTATTTTTTATAATGTTGCTTTATGTTATTTAATGGAAATAATCACTGTTTTCGAATGCAGACATTTGACAAATATTAACTTCATTCCAAAAACAGAAAACCCAAATATATATTGTTATTACATGAAAAAGCCATAGGCTATAGGGCAAAAGCATTTTGGTAGCAGGATAATGCTCTGCATTTGAAGGGAAAATATTTTGACTTGACCTCGTCCGACTGTTATCTTTCGCATTAATTGGACATGGGTTGGATCAAAGGGCAATCAGTTAGTTTGTGGTGGTATTTATAAACAACCTGAAATATATACTACGTGTAAACATTTAGTAGACGAAAATCTTACAAAAAAACCCTTAAACACATTCTAATATACAGAAGAATTAAATGAATTATTAAATACACACACACATGCCTATATATATATATTTGAAGTTCTGTAGCAGCAGCTATTAAATAAGTCTCAAACTATTTCACTA
>DVQP01004037.1:0-10060 GCA_018231745.1 Danaus eresimus
TATATATATATAATGTATAGTTACTATGTGTATAACGTAACTAATGAATTTATCTCCAAGAAGTTTCATTTCAGTAGTATCCTAAAAGTTAAAATGAGACTGGCTTTTCCCAAATAAACCTTTAAAACCAACCTTCTAAAACTAAATAAATTATCCGGATTCTGTGTTGTAATATAAACATTACTCAATATTATTAACTGTATTCATAACAAATAATTCTTGAAGTACAATACGAATTTACGTTTCAAGAAACGGAATTATTAAATTTTCCGCCTGAAATATCGTATAAAGTTATCTTGAGTGAATATCAGAGATATTATTTAATTTATGTATTTTAATTTAAATAAGACATTTGCTCCATCAAAAAAATATTTGTAAGTATATCACATATATATATATATATGTGTGTGTGTGCGTTAGTTTATGTGTGTGTGTGTATAACATGAATACAACTTAGCCTGTTAATACCAGACAATCCGTGTCCTGTTAATATAATATGTAATGTAATTATATAAAGCGGTATATCACATCAAAGTCATCACTATCATAACTTGATAATCATCACTTCATCACGAGTCATAAGTATAATATAAAAAATTCATATTTACATATAAAACTTATAAAACTAATATTCTTAAATGTATTATATGATAGAAGCATTAATATATAAGATTAAAATTTTATTATATACACCCAAACATTTTATTGGCTCGAATGAGGCGTTATATTTTATCTATACACCATATTTGTATATTATGTGCTATCCGTCACCCGCCTGCTTAGCGTGTGTCATAAAACACAGAAACTGAAAGTTTCAACGCTCACAATCAACCGCCCCCGTGAGCGTAATTGGGGAGAAGTTATTGTAAAATTAGGTCGTAGGTAATTTATACATCAAATATAGAAAATTCCTACAAATTTGGTTCATGTGGGAGCTATATATTAAAACGTGAATTTTTTATTGTTAACTTCCCCACAACACCTCCTGTAATTTCGTGAAATCCGTTCTTAACTGATGTCTACTTGGCACAAGGAATATTTCTACCAAATTTCCAGTCTTTTTAAGATGGTTTCAGTAATATCGTGTGGAGTTAATATATCATTGAAAATCTCTTTTATATACGCAGATAATAATACAGAAATTTTACTGTGTTAAATACAAAAAATAAATGTATTAAGTGACATCAAACTCACCGCCTGCAAAGCGCCGTGTGCCGGTCTAGCCACCAGCAGTCGGACACAGGCGCCGCACTGCCGCAACACGGAAGCAGCTTGACGAGCGCACATGCCAACAACACAAACAGCACCAATACGTAACAGCATATCGCCGCTACGGAGACGGCCATCCTGTGATAAATACATTGACATTTTAATATCAAAACAGAAGTAGAAAAGTCGCTGGCATTTTGTCCATCGTATGTTGTATGTTGACGTCCGCTTATAAACGTAACTACGTTCATATACATAAATCGTAGTACAAATCGTTGCCGTATCATAAAATGTTTTATAACATTATTAGCGTATTTTATAATTTGTCGCGTTAGGTTAGATTAATGTTTATCAAATGCCGTGCCGTTCGTAAACTGACAAATCATACAAATTGCCTGCGACATAAACAACACCAAAAATTTATACACCAAGAATCGCTTAACGAAAGCATCTTACTGATCTGGAATACAGTCCTCATATAAGAATTTTGATTACAATAATAGCTGCAGAATATATACAACAAATAATATGACCTAATGACAAGAGATTGTTGAAAATAAGAGGGTTATAGTATAATGTAGTAAATTAAAACAAAGTCCACGACGATGTTTTACAAAAAGTACATATTATTTTAATTTCGAATTCAACACCACTACTATATTTTAATAAAAATTAGTGTCAGTCAATTGAGGAAATGTGGACATTTTGTACAAAATGTGGTGTTATTTATTTATCCGAGACATGTCTTGCGTTTGAGAATGCAAAGGTTGAAATAATAAAAGTTTTTTGAAAAGAGTTCCATGTTTACTAACATTATTTAGTGTTTTTGGTAGAAAAGTTAAGAACGCAGTAAATATTTGTTATTAGGATTCCTAGAAATCTATAACAATAATGCAATGAAGAAGATACAAAAAAACTAATACCAGCAAAAATATGACAAAGACTAAACTGTTAAACGGTATAAATTACCAGTAGAGATATAGACTTCAATTAAATTGGGACTTTTTCCTTTAACAAGTTATAAAAATAAGATATAATCCCATAATTATTACGTAATAATGCACTGGTACCTATTTTCCCAAACAAAGGTTACGTAGAGTTATGAAACAATTATCGAGGAGTAAGGATCACGTCGCAGAATATTCTTTTTTAAGACAAAGGGGGCCAACGAGCAGACGGTCTACCTGATGGAGGTAGTACCGTCACCCGTGGACATCCGTAAAAGAATTCTGCGGATGCGTTACCACTCTTATTTGGGGAATAGGTAGAGGAAATGGTGGGAAAAATAAAAGGGTGGGAAAAGGGAAAGGGAAAAGGCAACCGGCTCTCTCACTCATCGGTCAAAACGCAGCAGTATTAGACTATTTCATGCCGATCTTCTGTCAGAAGGTGGTACTTCCCCGGTCGAACCAGCCTATGTTTGAGCTGCCGAAATTTTACCACAGCTAGGCTCTTTCACCTACTGTAGGAAAGAATATTAAAAAGCATCAGCAAGAAGGTTGAGAAAGAGCGAGATAAGTTTTGCTATATGCCTAAACAGAAAAAATTGATGTAAACAATTTGCATGTTCTCATGTTCAAGTATCCGTACGTCTCGAAAAGTAAAAGATAAGCGAAAGTTTTTTCCAAAATAACAAAGAAAGGTTTGCAGCGTATAAGAGTTATGTACAATACAAGCGTCCAGTCATCTGCTGATGAAAGTAAAATGTTTATGGATCTCGATTGACCTTTGTCAGGGGTTCTAAACTTTTTTTCGTAGTAATGGATGCACAAATAACATGAGGATGTACCTTAGGGTATCTGTCTTGTCAATGGCACGGGCCTTGTGAGAAAAGATAAACATGAAGTACAAAACACATTCGTAACATCGCTAAACTCTGAGACAGCTGGATTTAAAATTCAGCCTGCTCTGGTACTTACAATTCATAGAAGCTTTTCTTCCATTGCCTTATATAGTGAATCTTTACCAATCTGCTATGGATTGTTATACTTCGGCCTCCAACGCAAGGCGACAAGGACGAAAAATATAAATACAATTAAGACACAATAGCAAAAAGCAAAGGGAAACTTGTGACCAACAAATGAACTTAAATTTTAGGACAAATCTGTGTTCTTGGCCACAAAATCTTAAGAAGACCTAGAAAAGTTTGGTTGGATTGTGTAATAGAAAGTTTTTGGAACTATTATTCGGTTCGGGATTATATATTGCGGCTGTTAAACGGATATTAAAGAGAATTCCATAGTGTACCAACCAAACCTAAAAGGGTAAGGCGACGGGAGATGTTATTACAGTGAGTAAATACATTTCTCACTACCGTAACCGTCTGAACTTCAAAAAATATTTATTTTGATGTGTTTCTTAAAAGACATATTTAAAAGTATAGATAATAAACACAACTTACGTTATGTATAACTTTATACAGGGTGTTTCGAAAAACTCGAATATTTTTTCTAATTCATCGGATAACAAAAGTGACCGAGATGTTTTATATGTGACGAAAAAAATACAAACGTAACATAAAAAGTACTGACAAAAAATTTATAAGGTTAGATAAATAAATGTCTAAAATTCTCATTCACTCCGAATATACGGAGAGAAAAAAAATCTTATCAGTGAGGTCACAGTTATAAAGCACCGGATGTTGAACCGTAAATTTAAAGCCGACTCTAAACTTACATTAAGATTTTATTATACAGGTGTTTTAATAAAATTTCTCGTGTAATAAATGTTATGAAACTAGAAGATCCTTAGATATAAAATTATTTTATATTAAGCCTATTATATAAATCGTGGTGGCCTGGCGGTTAAAGGCCCGCCTCATATACGTGAGGGCGCTGGTTCAAAACTTGGCAAGTACGAATGTGATTTTTGATAGTCATATGTACTTTCTAAGAGTATTTAGATACCACTGACAGACAGTGAAGGAAAATATCGTGAGGAAACCTTAATTTTAATTTAAAATATTACGATTGAAATCTCCAAACCGTCTTGAGCAAGCGTGATGTTTAATACTCAAACCTTCCCAATGTGAGAAGAGGACTTTGCTCAGCAGTGGGCACCGATAGGCTTATGATGATGATGATGAAGCCTATTATATTTTATATTAAAGTTCAAAGTTATTTCAAACGCGAATCAACATAATTTTAGGTAATTATATGAACAGCCTCTGATAGCAGCTGCTGTAATTGAGAGACAATATATTCTGAATTAAACGGTCGGGCCTAGTCTAAAATAGGGCTACCACATAATCGGATACTCTGGCTTTTTAGGCACGGTTACTATTGTTAGAACAGAAACTCGTTTAGTATCCCATCTTATTTAAGAATATGCATTGATAACACTTTCTGTATTGAGCAGCATTTTTCTCGTTTGCCTGGCATGGACTACTATGATGTTTTTTTTTATTTTATTATAATCAAAGACCCATATAATTGAATTAAGGAAAGCAGTTTGCTTAACGCTTGTTTGTTATTTTGCTATACCAAATTCAATATCCACTCCTATTCACTTTTCCAATTAAGATTAAATTTAACTGAACTTTTTTCTAACTTACTCGTATTTTTCTATTCTATTTTGCTATCAACTGTAATCGCCTAAAACGTTGAAACAAAACGACGACGCTTCCTATGATCATTCCTCTGTATTGGCATAAACATCATTCAATATATATAAACCGTCAAGGCAAAAGATTAAGTAGATTATTCTAATGCAGGTTTCCCAGTTATCGCCTAAAGAAATTCATCATTTATTTCAAAACACAAATACGCTATATCTGATGAGAATCTTCATTTGGATTTCCGAATTGAATGTAAGAAATACCAACCGAAGTGGTCAATCTAATGAAACGTCAATTTCACAAGAAATAACTAAAGGCAGTAGTATCTTGTCTGCCCGTGATCGCGGTTGCTAAAAAATAACCGAAACGACGGGATTATGTAGTTTTTAAAGTAATAAAAATTCGCGTAGTAAATCTAAAAATATATTAGTTTTATTTAAATGACTCGCGAATATCTTAGATCTCATTAGGCAGTAGTATCTTAAAATTTTATCCATTTATACAAAACATCTATAAAGTATTTATGCTAATAAAAATTACGTAATTTCAGCCGAGATTGTACTGTGCATAAAGACATATATTAGATTCCATAGAATATATTCAGCCGACTTTGTTAACGTGTTATAAAAAAAATAATTGAAAAAATAGCGCTAAAACAAATGATTCGTAATAAAATTACTCGATGGATGTCATATTAAACATCAAAAAAGTATTCATACTAAAATATACGAATGTAACTTCTAATTCAATGAAAAGGCATGATTACGTAGACTTAAAGAGAATTTGCTTGAAGTCAACTTGATTATTGAAGATACAGCATACGGGTTGTTGTCAAAATTTTAATTCATACAACTATATGGTTATTTATTTCTTGATAGCCAATTGAAATCATAATTTTACTTATATATTTATATAAAGAAGGAGTCTTCTTTTAATTTCTTTCAATTTTTGTAACGGCCGACAAAATATCTTTCCCACAGGAACCAGACATTCACATATAGAAAAATTATAATACTTATGTACTATTAATGGCAATAATCTATGACTGTCGAATTATCCTGGCTGTTCTTAGGTTTTAGCGTAACAAACAAACAACTGTCTAAAACTAGGCCAGCGAGATATAAGAGAGATTTTTTTCATCTCAAATTTATTTACTGATACTATCTACGAACAACTGATTTTACGAGAAGAAATTACGTGTGTTTTAAATTACATCCAATTAAACATATTATGGTAGAATAAAACATAGTGACACAGAATTTCATATTTGTAACGAACAATAATTGCTTTGTTGCAATTGTGCCATACATCTTCACGAGTAATAAGCAATCTTGACGTTTACTAACTGCGAGAAAACAAAACAGACATTATATCTATTTTACAATAACGTAAAAATAGAACAACAATGAATGTTACGTATAAAACACAATTTTTCTTAACTTTAATCATTTTCGAAATTTAATGTTGATATCTGTTTATCAGAAATATGAAACTAATAACAACATTAATTTTAATCTATGTTTTAGTGTAATATAAGCTACTTACATATATATTTTACATAATATTCAATAATTCAAGTTACATTAAACAAAATTCCTCAAACCATATTCAGTAAAAATATATATCCGTATATATTTTCACGACAAAATATCCAAATCAGATTTAAACCAATTTTATTCCGAGCGAATTTCTTCTTGCGACATTCTTATTGAATTTTCATATCAAGTGTTACGTCTCGTAGATTACGTTTATATATTCTGTAGATGTAGTATTTAATATCGGTTGTAAAGTATCATTATTTATATTAACTACATATAACCAATGATCGATAATCGTTAATCATTAATTGTTTATTTCAAGTCCAAAACTAGAATGGTAATATCATTACGTTTGACATTTAGTGCTAATGCACACAGAGGAATTATACAGATTGAATTTTAATATGTGTGTGTGTGTGTGTGTGTGTTAAGGTAATATTAGTGTGTGTGATGTTTATTTAAAATAAATAAATGACGTCTAACACATTATGTATAAAATAAATTTCTTTGTGCAATTCTCCAAATAAACTTTGATTTCAATTTCCATTGGGAACCGTACGTAACATTCTCTTAAAAGGGCGCAGACCGCAGTCTTCGTTTGTCGAATTATTTTTATGTATATCAAGGAAAATTATGTTAGTTACACTATGTATAACTCAAGAAAGATGTAAGGATATGGTTGAAGATTGAGAGGAGATAGCTTAGAACCAGGAGAAGGAGATAGGATATTTCATTCTGTTCGATAGAAAAAGAAAAAAAACTTAATAAATTCCAATATCTGGTTATCTATGACCTCTGGGGCGGAAAAGAGTTCGCCCGGTCAGCTGTACATATACCACTAATTCCCAAATTCGGACGAACTCGGACGACGAAGGAAATGATTTAGAAATATTTCAAGCACTTTTTTATTGTCTTCTTATCGGCAGATATTTTTTTCTTTATTTATCATTATAATCCATTTTTGTACTTAAAACACTCGTCAATATTTTTACATATTATATACTCTCATCATATTCAGATCGTAATACGGTTACACCCACGCTTTTAAGGCTGAAGCTTTTTTCACACATTATCTGCCCCAATGGATGCGAATATTTCAACTAGATAACAGTAATTGAAAGTGCATCCGCAATGTACCCAGGATACATCAGATTAATGAGATACGAATGACATTAAACGTGTTGCAAACAAAATTAAATATTACGGGCTCTGAAATATTTACGTTCAACTGAAATGTTTATTGACGATTAAATAATACGGGAAAATAACGACATCCTTGAAACTTGTAAAGTATATGAAATGATGTCTATATTATACGAAAATTTTACAGGCCTAGTGCTTCAGAGGTCACCAAGGAGTTTTAAAATTTATGATCAAAAAAGTTTTCATGAGCTAGGTGTCCAACTGGCCAGTTCTAAACATTTTCAGCATTACCCACGTAATCAATAGATATCAAATTGTTGGTGTCCTGGCAATTAGTGTTAGTTTTACTATTGGAACTTTATTCACGATTCATATCTTATCATCATTCATATCCGTGTTTGCTTTTGCAATAAAAGTGACATAATTAATTTTGCCATAATGCGGTTGAAGCCAGGAGAGGAAAATATTAAATTTTATTTAAAATTTAACTCTAATATTCAGGACACCGCGTTCCACACCTAGAAACGTAATATCTCAAAAATTATAAAACCAAACAATGTTATTAATAATAAACGCTACCAATATTATATAAATGATAAGTACCTATGTATAGTATTACGTGATTCAAAGATAAAAAAAAATGTATTTGTTAAATAAATAAATAAATTTTAAAGTCATCACAGACAATGAGATCTAAGACGTTCGCGAGTCTCCGTGATAACGGTTGCTGAAAAGTAACAGAAAGGTCGGGAGTATGTAGTTTTTTAAAATAATAAAATACGCTTTGTAAATCCGAAAAATATAAGTTTCATCACAGACAATTTTGCCAACAGAAAAAACTGTAACATTAAAAAGGACACCAAAGAGGAATCATTCAAAGTTTTCCAATAACGAAATACTCAGAAACACTGTAAGGGGGAGAGAAACTAACAGAGTCGAATACGGGAGTCTCAAAACTTAATGCGAAACTCCTTTCATGGCTTAGAATACAAAGGAGTCTTAGCATAATAAGGTTGCATTGAACTTGGAATACAGATTAAATGCATTTTCAGCGGATTCAAAGCAACTATATTTAGTTTTACCTTTACTTGGCAGAATAAAAATAAAAGAATAACTTTATATTAAATACGTTATGACTTTAAAAAGTACTAAAAGTTTATCAGCTATAATAATTTTAGATTATTAAACCAATGTGGCTTGTGGATCAAACGGTTAAAATGATAGAAAGGACTTCAACAACATTATATTTTCGGACTCTTTTTACATTACATGTCATGCCAATCGACATTATTACCAGTTAATTGCGATACGCAAGTTAAATACGAAGATATAATTTTATTTAACAACCTTATAATATAAGACCTCGTTAGAATCGGAGAGTTTAAATATATGCAGACAGTTAACATACCCTGTCAGCGACTCCTCCCGGTAGGACACTCTTGACGACGACTCCCGAGGAACGGCCTCCAACAATACCAAAAGCCAGCCCGGATCCATCGTTCACAAGTTCCACAACCTCCACCTGGGCCCACTCACCGAACACCTGCTGTACATTTATAATACCCTGGTAGTTATTTCAAAATAAAAAGGCACTTACTTGACCTTGACATTCTTATAACCTAAATAAATTAATGAAGCATTTGGATTAAAGAGCCAAAATGAACTCAAAGAAAACCGAATGGCTTATGTTACCCTGGTACTTTCACCAAGAAAAATTCCAAGAACTTCCATTTACCATAAATTCTGTGTTGTTTGTTACCTTTTGATTTTACTGAGGTATTTATGGAAAGCAAATTAGAATATTTCAATAATAAAGTCTGCAATAAGCCATTTATAAATAATTATTTAATAATATTTACTTCTTCATAAAAACTAAGGTCCTCTTAGTTTATGCTACCTTAGTATTTTTGATTAAAAAATTTGAAGAGGTTTAAAGAGTTTTAATTCGCTTTACGTACGAACTTTAATTGCATAATACGAAGCGGTAAAATTTTTAAGTTTTGCTAATTCTAAGTTCACATCGTCATACCATGCAAAGTTAAACTGCTTTTGATTCGTAAATCCTTGATTACATTATAGTATTAATAGATTATTAAATGAGAAACGTGAAACGCCTCGTATATAGTGTGACCACGGAGACTTATGGTAAGCATACAGCATCAGCTCTATATTCGTTATTCTCTGTTTGATTTGGATTTAATGTTTTGCAATTCTGACGTCAGAAGCCGTAGTGAATTCGACTTCAGCGGTGTTATGAATATATTACACACAGTCAGACAATTGGACAATCCTTTTTTGTCACAAAGAGTTTCATGATAAAACTTTTGTTAGAGACAGAATTATATAAAAAATTCCAGTCTTTTTTTTGTCACGACACATCTGGTATGAAAATTTAATGTTTGATGAGACGGAATTCTGAACGAAAAGTGACGAGAAACAGACTTTTGTTCTCATTACCAAAGGGGCGTAAGATTAATTTTAATCCGAAATCAAAACCTCAGCATTCGAAAGGATTCTATAATTTTATATCAAATTTCCAAGAGATGATAAGATAATACATGAATTTAAATTATATTCGGGAAAATGTAATAGAAATTACTATGACACAGACAGG
>DVQP01004038.1:0-10060 GCA_018231745.1 Danaus eresimus
ATATATATATATATTGTATGGAACTTTGTACATCATACCTTGTCTGAGACTTTTAAGATCTGATTCTATATGTCAGACTATTTATTAATATTTAATTCTGCGGGTTATATCATAAACTTATTTCTTGGTACGGAAGTAATATAAGATCATTCACGCATCAATCCATTTCTTGTGTGTTAAAAATATCCTACTGTATCAATATTTGTGTATTTGTTGCGTTTAATAACGATCAATTCTCATAGTAGAGTCTAATACGTAGTTTAAAACTTTGCCGGCTTTCAAACTAACTATTCAGTTCGAGCAATTTGATAGCGCACTGAACTGAAATGAACATCGATTTTCCAGTTTTGGTTCATTTATTCAGTAATTTTAACAATTAATTTATATCATATAGTTTCATCAGACAACCATTATTACTTAAATGTTACTCTTTATGGGTTATTTCATCATTAACGCCGGTTGTTTTAATCAACCGTTAATTTGTCGGGAAAAAGTAGTCCGTCAACTTTTTATTTTAAACAGAGTAATGCTTTACAGAAAGTTAAATTTGAGGTGTAGCGTGACAGATTAAGAAAAAGTTGGAACGCTATTGTTCCATTAAATCGGGACGCGAAAGCAAGAAAGGAACCGGTTTATCTAGCCGGATAACTTCTACTCCTACTCGTCATATTGTAGCTCGTGAAGCTTTATCGTATTTATTTATTTAATCTAGATGATAAGCTGTGCCATTCACAGAAGCATTCGGAGGTTTCGAATAACAAGTCATATCTTAAGACAACATTTCAAGTTCATCGAACTCAGTATCTAGCATCGGCCGCATCTAGATATCGTCCGTCAATTACGGTATGTCATATATCATCTGATGTCGACTGGATAGAATACTGCTCTGAATCAGAATGTAATCTTATTGTAATGTGAAGTAACAAGTCAAAGTTGGAAGCTTAATCGAATGACTGAAGATGTATTGAAATATAGCTCCGATTTCTTGCTCAGCACAAAGGTACTACCGCTTTGTGTCTAGAACAATTTCACATACTTTACCTAAATGCCAATAGTTTTCAGTATACATAAAAATTATATAAAAAAATGATTAAATGTTATAGAAATAATAAAGGATTTTATACAAACATTATACTTATGTATACGTATATAGTCAACATGTTAGAAATTCTATGCCAAAATAGAATTCTTGTCGCTGAGCGCTCAAATTAATCGATGTCTGTTAATAACAGTCCGATATTTCTTTGTTTTCTTAGACTTATTTTGTTGAACAACGAGGCTATCAATTTCGTTGCTCCCCTATAAATCATCAAAGCTGTCTCTTTAACGGCCAGGAAAAAATGATGTTAATATTTTGTGCCAATACATCCCAGAGATTGTTTTAACAAGTATCGGAGTAGTCGAATATGAATTTTTATTGCGTAGCATCACAAATGATGCTTGTTACTCGAACGAGCGTTGTAGTGTAAGACATTATATTTTGCTACGACTAAAAGCTACATATTTTCATAGTGACAACGCCAATGATTTCCAAAGGCCACTATGGATTTATCTAAACGAGATTGGCAATCAATTATCATGATACTTTCATAAATCATTTCAAACGAATATTCAACGAGCCGTTCACAATCACCACGTGTCTTACTATCGTATTGTATTCAAATGTTTTCTACGCGATGTTATCTGTACGAATAAAAACCGATGCATGTATGTTTGTCCTATATGAGTTTCTAAACCATTAGTTGGATTATGATAAGGCTTTGATAGTGGCTGCTTAGGAAGCTGGCGAAGATTACTAACCCAATACAGAAAAAAAAAAATTGTGTTTATCATTAGGCTGTTTTATTTAGTTGTGTTGGCCATCTCAATCTACTATTACGTATTTATATTATTATATTGAAAATTTGTACGTAGTATAGCTTTGACCTCAATTTTATAATCTCCTATGTACTATTGATGTGCTGTTGTTAGTCATCCTCCTACGTTGTTAATTTCTTAAAGTTGTTAGTTCTGTCAAGTTGTTTGAACATCTTTATTGATGTGTTTCTTTCAACCCAGTACTCACTTATTAAGTCCATATATTAATATATGAAAATGTCTATTAGAGTAATTTCGAATTAAGTTATAAAAATATATTACGAATACCTTAGATGCAGAGCATTTGCATGTCGGTTTTATTTTGTATTTTTTTTTTGTTGAAGTGTAATAAACGAGCAGACAGTTTGTTTGGTGGTAAGTGGCCACCGTCGCACTTTGACAGCTGGAGGATCCAGGTGCCTTGTCGCCCTACGGTCTATAGAAATATAGAAAGGGATTATGGGATAGGACTAAAGGAAGATTAGGGTGCCTACATTCACAAGTCGCAAAACCTAACGGTAATAGGGATAATTAGCCAATATGCATATGGGCTGAACTGTCCCGGTTGGACCAGTTCTTGATACGCAGCTACGAACTTGCAAATAAGTTAAAATATTGAACCCTATATAATCTAGGCATCCACACTCAAAGCTCCTGTAATTTAACGATATATAACGAAATTTTTGATTGCAATTTATACTTCAAAATTTCTTCATTACTGTGCCTAATACAGTTCCAAACGAATAAAATATTAACATTAATGCCCAATTATAATATTAATAGCTGCAAGAACCAGTTCGTAGGCAATTATTTAGTTCTCGCTTCATAACATTGCGTGAAGAAGGCTTTCGTTAAAGCTATTAACTAAGTACGTTAATCGGCTTATTTCACGCTCCGCACATAATTGTCTTATGAATATAAATTTAATAATTCGCAATTATTCGTCTCAAGCTCTCATAACCCAAAAGTACGGTCAGTTACAAAATTTACACTTAATTCTGCTATTAAAAATTGTTATTTATTTTTGTCTATACTTATGTTTGGTATTGTTTTCAATACTTCAAAGATCTTAATCGCTTTTTCTTGAATACATACCATAAGCACAAATTGTTTGCCTTTTGCGTAGATTAGTCTCAATACATTTATCTATTACAGATTCTCTATTCGTGTGTTTTTGATAATTCCCTAGTGAATATGTTCATTGTATGAAAAAGTTATGATTGAAGAAGCAATTGAACTTTCTTATGTATCCAATTCATGACACATAAATATTTTTTATTGCTATAACACTGTTATATACTTAATCCTTGATAATTCTCAAATGTTGACATAAAATATTGTTTATTTTTAATTTAGGTGTATGTTGTATTATGTGAGAAGACGGTGAAAGCAATAAGACTAAAAAAACATGACTTCAAAGCTAAGCCTAATTGATTCCATCTCTAATATAATTTTCTATGTTCCAACCATGGTTTTAATTATAACATTTTATAAACTAAACAAATTTAATTAAAAAATGACTTCTAGTCTTTAAAGACGTATGATAGTTTTTTGTTTTGTAAAGCTTTTTTGGTTTATACTTTGCCCATCGCTTTAAAATTTAAAAAAAATATCTTAATATAAATAATCTTTATATCATAAAATAGTAATAATAGATTATAACATTTTATAATTTTAAGGTATAAATTTAAGGATCGAAGCATTAGATTAAAGGTAGGCTTTAAATAAATCAATGTTAATTAAAATTTTATTAAGAGTCAAGACTTGAGGCACACAGACCACAAATTAAATCCAACATAAGCGGACGCATTGCGGTCATCCCAGTGCTTTATTAACACAAACACAAAATACATTGATATACATAGTTAATTGTTTCACACATACATATATATAAGTACATAAATTTATAAAGCGGGAACTTTAGATTTAGGTTAGGTTAGGTTGTCCTAATAAATAATTATTATCTCAACTGACTAGCTGTTTATATGTAGGCAAATATGTCAACAGAAATAAATAGATAAAATGTCGCTTGTATGCTAATTATAAAATCCTTATGAAAACGATAATAAATATTTTTAAAAACGAATAAATAACACAAGTGACTTTCTCATGAGATTTATAAAATTTAATGCATATAAAAATATATCAAGCTCTTGTGCACTTCGTTTTACTCTTATAAAAACTTAAAACGTAGAGATTATAAATTTTTCGTTTAAATGATTATCTGTTAAAAATGTCTTGACTGGGACTTCCAATTATTTATTATTTCTGATAGATAAATAATAAAAAATAATAATCTTAATACTGTTATTGTGACTCGCGAAAGTCTTGTATTTAATTATTTTTATTATATCTATAACTTTTAAACCCGTGTTGATAGAAAATAGTTTTTATAAAAGTGATAAAAGCTTTCATCTTATACCTAACTGTTTTTCTAAATAGAACGTCAGCTCTCGCCTAGAATTTCCTTTGAGAGATCATTTACTCTTTTGTCCCGACTTTACTGTTAAATTCTTATCGTTGGCTACAAACAATCAGTGCATAACAACTAAAGGCGTTTGTTACACACTGCGATTGTGGTACCGTTGCCAAATTTCCTGATGAAATGCTTTTTTTTTATAAGTATTACTTACTGCTTATTTTTTATTCGAACTGGGATTTCAAACATAGCTTATACGTTTTGGTTTCTCGTTATTATTTTCGTATATTAAAAATTATAAAGAAAATATGTTTTAATAGAATATAAATAAATTTATTCCATTGAATAGAACTAAGATTGGAGTCGCTAAAATTAACAAAAAAATAGGTTAACGGGGAGTTCGAGCCAGTTTAGAACTGCGGGCTGGTTTTAGGAAGCCTGTTAAACACTTATCACCACTTAGTGAACCGTAACCGAAAGAAAACATTGTGCTGGAAATAATACTTGACCTGTTTGAAAGTTCGCTTTTATTCCAACTATGATCACGAAGTTTTTGGCAATTCAAAATATTTTTGAATGTATAAATATTTTACGTTAAGTGTATTTAACAACATTATATAAATAATTTCATTTAATGTTATAATTTCAACGTACAAAGGAATTTCATACTTAATAAATTTATCAAGACTATATGATAATTAAAAACCTAACTTTGTCCAATTCATATTATCATATCAAGATTTTTTTAAAATCTCTTTGTATTCTCTATGTCAAGTAGATTTTCAATATATGTACTAGCTATTATTAATTATGAAATGTAATGTCATTCAAATTGGTTTCATTTCCGCAATTAATTATGAGACCAGATACAAATAATAGGAATTTCTTTATGTACAGGTTAGGGAAAATGGGTTAACAAGCAGGTGTGCATCGCGTGTAAACGGTGTACCCTATATAAGTGCCCCTGCAGCTTCACATAATGCCCCTGGGGCTGTATAATATTTGTAAAGAAATGCAATTATCGTCCAGTGCTGCCAATATTGCAAAACAATTGCTTTCACGCGCTCCGCCTTAGATATGGAGTGTTTATTTTGCCTCCGTGTGTACACCAAATAGCTCGTTATCTAATAATAAAAGGGCCATATTTTTAAGAACCCTGGAAATGTAATTGAATTTTGTTTGCATAAGTAACAGTGCTGTGAATATAATTGACAAGCCTCGGGGCTTAAAACCCAATGGCGTTGGGTTTGATTGACATTAACACTGCTTTATAAGGACCCTCCTCATCATGTTATGAAAAATTAATTTCGTTTTCACCCATTTTTAAGCAACGCCTGAAGTTAATATCCACGTTGCCTTTTGATGGCTTGATGTGATTACGATTTTTTTCATTCTTAGGTATATTTCACAAAACATTCATATTCTATTGATTATAATATGTTCAGCCATGTCAACACATATATTATATGTTATACATATATAAACACCCAAACAAAACTCAAATAATAATATTTACAGAACATTAATTATTCGTATGTTATAATAATATAAACAATATTCCGGATAGTTTTGAAACGGAACATCCTGTATACACGGTCTAACATTTTAACGCGATCCATATAGTCCGAAATTACCCCAATGAATAAAACATTATTATTACCCCGGCTAGCAAAGGGAATCCCGTCGGGTCAGAAGCAACATATGCTCTGACGTCACGCCTTTTATACAACTATTAACCAAATTCCACATTACGCAATGAGGGGATCTCAAACGTGCCAATTAACTGTAGTATTATATGACAAATATAGTGACGCATTAGATCAGTTAAAGTTACGCGTAACAGGCGAAATTTAGCGTTGTAACGCATTGTAGTAAATTATAAATGAGAGCTATTTGGTATCCGAGTATGTATTGTAAAATTGACATGTATTCATCGCACTAGTTTCCTGGTTTTAATATGGACAAAACAAAAAAAAAATATATATATCTTTATATACAATAAGTCATATAACTGTAATATGGTATATGAACAACAAGCTGTAAGTTACTTATTGTAAATCCCGTAATAAATTTATCGCATTCGCTATTCGAGCATACTGCTATTCATTTGTATATAGATAATTTTTGAGTTTTTATTTTTACCTTAGAGGTCAAACAAGCAGATGTCCCACTTGATTTTAAGTGCTTACCATTCCCTTGTCCATTTTGCGAGATAAGTTGCAATACAAAATTTTGCAAATATACATAATATAATTTTGATATTTACTTAATACGAAAATTCTGACGATTTCATTACTTGTTATATTCTTATGTTAATACCTCTATTATGTAGTCCTGTTTGTATTATATTATTCGCGTCTTTTAATTGCATTGTTTAAATAACAAAATGAACTATCATAATACACTCATCGTTCATAAATGCAACACATATTTTTATATAAAAGAACATTATAAAAATAATGTTTGGAGTAGTGGGCGCATTCCCATCTGCAGTGTGAAAAATCAATATCAAAAATAACACCGCAGTGGCAAAATATTGTTTTTTCTGATATTGTTCTATACAAAATTATATAATTTTAAGAATTCGCCGTTACAAATTTACTATGGATCTACAAAATATTAAATTTTTACTTTTATTTTCAAACGTTAAACGCTTTTAATTTACATTCGTATAAAACGACTGTATATAAACAATGATTAAAGCGCGCCAACCCTAATTGTTGTTAACATAATATGCAATGTTAATTAAGGTGAGCGACTAACCTTGGTTTAGGTCAGGGCTGATGCTGTCACGTCACGGGACGTAATGCGTGTATGTAATGTATGATAAAAATTACATTAACTGTCAACCCTGACATGAGGGACTGATTAATGACGAGCAGACCGCAGGGTGTAGGGTTGCGCCCTCGAATTTATTCCTTATCCATATCATTATCAACATTCTTAACGAATTTCCACAAAATATATAGAGATTACCATAGGTTATATTGTAAACATACTTAAAATATCACATAAGTCTGATTACTGACACGGATGAAGCAACGAAAAGTATAAAATATTCGAAGAATACATAAATAGATAGTTTAAAGTAATTGGCAGAGGAAATTGAATGTGCCGTGTAATCTTTGAACGTAAAATTTAAAATTTCAGAATTGCATTTCTGAAATGCACCGCAATGCTTTCAAATTTCGCGCGCGTCCGGTAGATGGAGCAATCTCTGAAGTGGTGACGACGTGGTTTCACGGAGTTTACTCTCGCGTCTAACGTTATGGATTTACGTGATCGCACTATCAATACTATTGGCAACAGTGCTGTTATTGTTCCAACGGTGGAATTAATTCCATACAGCCCATGTTCTCTGGATTACTTATAAGCTTATACGCTAGATTCGTGTAATTAAAGAAATGTAAGTTTAATTCTTATATTGGACAAAAAATAGCAGTTTTATTTACGTTGTCAATCAAAATGTTGGGTAATATTAAAGATTTTGTAAACATATACATATATACTAAATAACGATCTCTTATCCAAAATTTTATTTAAGTATATCATTAAGACAGCTTACAGGCGAGATAAAATTTTTGCAACCTAGTTATAATGCTTTTCACTTAACGAAATGAAATTTTATTACTTACTGTTTAGACGATAGTTTTGGTATCGTATACCAGAATAAAAACTTGTCTTACTTAATATTAAACTTCTATTTATTGTTTCATATTCATTAAATTAAATCAATATTACTGATAAATCTAGTATCATCCAAACAATCGGTATGTTTTTAACAAGAGATAATATGTTTTATATCATTTTTATATAAATTCATTCTAGGAAGAACTGAGCAGAATTATTTGACTTACTTTACTGTTTGTTAAATCGAAGTTAATTAGGTATTTAATCCTATTATCTTATATATGTTACCCTGTTCTTATAAAATTCTTATTAGTCTTTATCCGGAGGGTGAAAAGTAGATTTAAGATGGGGGCCCACCCCTGCGTTGGTAGTTATATATTTTCTATACAATAGCCACTATTTGATTAGGACTTCTTAGAGAGGACTCCCCTTTATGTATATTGCAAATGGTGATTTATTTGGGGGCTTTACCGAATAAGTTTCGTTACTTTTATTAAAAAGCTATTTCATTTGTGTCGGTTATTATGAATGTTGCGAATTTGTTGACTGTGTAACTACATCAAAAAATGTATATCAAAGTCACACGTTTAAAAATTTTCTTGATTTAAATCATTTTATTTTCAAGAACGTAACAATCATTCAGTTATTATTATTTATTTTTAAATTATGATAATGACATCTTAAATATAGTTATATCCAACTTGTATGACATATCTTAGGAGATTACTTTGTGATGTCTTCGGATCGCAATCAAATCAATCAACCGTTCCAAATGTTATCGGGGACACAAACATAAAAAATAAAATGTTTGATGTTCAGCAAATAAATCAAAAAGAGTCTTGATTGATTTAAATATATCCAGGATACGGTGAACTAAAGAACATGATCATTATCCCTTACAAGTTGACACCTTCTAATTAAGGCATTCAATTTCGTGCTCATCTGAGGCAGTTTGAAACGGACACGTGGACCCCAATTAACTGATTCATTAAGGCGTCACATAGTAGCTTGAAAACGGAAAGTTGAGAACTGTATCTGTACGCGACAAACTGACAACTGATGTGGACTGAATTTAACTGGAAATGCATTCACTTCCAAGATATACAATTTTGTTTGTATTGGGACTGTCCCATTCCGACAGTCTGTTATACCATATATATACACATATTAATCAACAATTTCGTAGGTTCTTCTTCATACTTACTACTACAATATTATTATTAATTAGATTTATAAGTTATTAGATACAAGAATATATATATGTGTGTGTGTGCGCGTATGTGTATGTACGCTTGTGTGTGTAAATTAGTTTTTCATAGTCGTAGGAACTAAAATTATATTGATGTTATCATTCACATGAAATATTAATTTCGAAAGATGTTGAAGGGCGAAGGGAAAAATGATTAATTTGCTTGGGGTCATTTCGGGTGCAACTGCATCGTAAAAGTTATTGAAACTATAAATAAAACGCCAGGCTTATGAAAAATATTATTACAAAACACCCTAACAATTTCACAGCGGTCCGAATAAATATCGTCGAATGTAAACAGAGTTATAAATGATATATTCTGAATGAATTTGTTATGGGGCTATCGGTAGTACTATAAAAGAAAACAATGTTTCCATCAAATAATAATAATAACACTGTATATATGTAAGAAACAAAACTTGTATAAACATATTTTTATCAAATAGGAAAGAGACCAAGTTAAATTCATATATTTTGATTAGTATTAATATCAAATTCACTCGAACAACGTTTTGAAATGCTTTTATTATGTTTAAGATATAATCATATTAGAGATGAAGTAAATGTGAGTGCGTATAAGAGTACAATATATATAAAGGAATATTTTTCCGGCTCTCTCCAGAGGGCTCGAAAGTCCTAACCAAGAATATAAGATAAAGCACGTGAAATAGATTGTCTCGGACAGGTACAGGCTCTTTGTAGATTTATTACCCTTTCTCAGTAGAAATTGGATTAAAATCTAACAGATAGAATCAATTGTCTTTGTATTATGGCGAATGGAACTCTAATTTAGTTTTACTACATTCAATTAAAACACCAAAGTATTTTATATAATGTTCACGCTTACATTGAATTTGTATTCTGAAAATAAAATATGCTTCCATTACAATTGGTACTCATCAAAA
>DVQP01004039.1:0-10059 GCA_018231745.1 Danaus eresimus
TTATGTATATGTATATGTATATGTATATGTATATGTATATGTATATATATATATATATATATGCATGCTTATGAATTATTTATTTATATACCTTCAAGCAATTACGAAGTATTAACGAAATTCCTCACTTTGCGCCAATAATTCTATACTAGATATAAATATTATGTGATTATTGTATGAATATTAATTTTAAATGAATATTAATAACCTTATCTTGACTATCAGCTCCATTCTGCATGTGTGGTGGTGATCTTGGCGTCCAGGGTGCCAGGTATAGAATAAAGGCCACCCTCCTGTCCCCGAGTCGATCATCGTGAACCAAGAGATGGTCTCCGGGACCATACAACGAACACGACGCCGACACAGATGTCAACTCTATACCCGTTACTTGCGACACCTAGTGTATTTATATGTAATTAATAAATGAAACTTCCTTATTGAATATTTATAAACAATTATTATATCTTAATCTTAATAATGTATAAAACAATACTTTGTATAAGTTTCTGTGATATTGACATTAGTTATCTTGAAATGGAAGATATTATGTATGTGTTGATGCTAGGGTATAATTTTCTAAAAATATTGTAAAAGCTTTTTAATTAACTATGTGAGGATCACTCACACTATAGAATTTCATAAACTTTATAAACTATAATAAGTATTGCTATTAAGATAAATTTTTAGTATCCATAGATTAATGACACAAAGTTGTGCATGTTGTAATGACAAAGAACTCACCCAACTCATTACTTCAGTCTTCAATAATTCGTAAATACCTCTAATACTTCGCTGCCAAGTTAAGTTTGCTAAGTCAGAAGTCTGGTGAAACTCGTACAGATCCATCTTCTTCCTCGACCAGTCTAATGTGTTCATGTCGTCCACTATATTATTTATTATCTCCGAGTTCTCTAACAAGCCGTGAATCCGACAGAGTCTGAACGGTTTACAGGTTAAGGTCACTTGGTCACTACTGTGGTCTGTCTCCTCATCCCAGTGAGCTTTAATTTTACTTATGATCTCTTGAGACTGTAATATGTACAATATATATATAGTTATAAAGTAAGATACCAAAGTTTTTGAAAGAGTTAAATTTGTACCTTCAGATCAGAATTAAATTTAGGGTCATCCATTCTATTAGCTCTAACTAACATTTTTGCCATCACAGGCCTTCCCATGGCTTTATCATCTATTACTACGGAGTCATCTTCCCACGGTGAGTCTGAATCAGAACTGTAGTTTGATGATGAGGAAGATGATGACGAAGATGAATAATCTGTAAATAATATAGTGGTAAGAACATTAACAATAGAAATAATTTATCATAACAGTGAAAAGTGAGAAGCGTAAAGCCTGTATAAAATCATTTGCTTGTTGTGAGACAATCAAAAGTACGAACTTCCCGCGCAAATTCGGAGCTTGAAAACCTCAACTCCGTAACCAAGGAGACTTCACACTAACCTCTTCGTATTCTTTTCACCTCATCAGCCGAGGCCTGGTAAGAATTAACAGCGCAGACATCAGAATCATCGCTTTCAGTGTCTGAAATTTCAATAACTGCTGTAGACATAGGCCGCTTGGCGGGCGGTCGCGGTTCTGTGTTCGCATCGCTATTTCCGCCTGTGTATTCCTCACTCTCAGCATTGCTAGATGATGGATCTTCAGTTTCTTTAGTTGGAGAACTCATTTTACATCACTTACACTACATAATACAAGAAAAAAACAATTCAAACCAAAACGATGCGACGCCTAACCTCAAAATTGTGTTGACGTACGCTAAAAATTGCCAGACTTCATATAAATATATAATGTAAATACAATTTATTAAATATAGAAATCTTTGTCAAAAATATTATTATAAATTTAAATCGCAAAATAGAGATAAAATAAATTTTTAATTACTTTTAACATCTTTATCTCTCCATATTCATATATAAACAATTTTCAAAGGTACTGTGATCTTACTATGAAGTGTCATCAATAATATAACCTTACTTTATATTTATATTATATAGAAAGTTAATGAACTACATAAAACATTAAGTATGAATAAAGCAGATAATATTTCCGAAGGAATTCCTCCCACTCCACAGTGCAGATTTTTTGTTCAAAGAAAAAAGAGACTGTGTCGGATGACTGTAAAACCAGGTAGAAATTATTGTGGAGAACACGAACCAGAACCGAAGGCTGAAGATGGAAAGGCAAGGGTTATATTAAATTTTCCTTTGTATATTTATTAAAAATCGTTAGCTTTATTTTTAACAATGATGTAATATTTATTATAAATAAAGAAACAGGTGTTACCTTTTACAGGATGACACTCGTATTCCGTGCCCATATGATCCAAAACAGTAAGTTCAAATAAATGTGAACTATTCCTTGCGTGTTATAAGTATGATTATTAGCCATTCTCTTGTCTAGCACCTGCTATGCCAGTAAACTTGAGAAACACCTCTCAATATGTAACGCTCGCAAACAAGAACAGCCAGACTACATAGTTCACAATATTAATATACCTCCATATGAAGACGACTTCAAACGGCTTCCTCTTAGTCAGATACTGGCCACAACAATATTACAAGTGATAGAAAAAGTCAACGGTCTCTATGATAGTAGGTATAACTATTATCTTTATAAAATGTTTGTGTATAAGAAATCTCTACTCCCTTTACTTTTGTGAAACACATAATTATTGTTACTGGAAACACTTATTCATAACAATTTAAATGTGATTATATGTTCTATTTTCAGAATACTTGAAAGATGCAATCATAACTTTGCCGGAAGAACCAATCCACAAAGCTCTTTTAGACGAGTTTAATGAACCGGGACGTACAGAAAGCTCCCTTCGTCATCTCCGACAAGCCTCACAACTGTTACATGTTGTTGAACAACAGAAGCTTGTGAAACCTAGCACATGTTATGTTGAGTTGGGAGCGGGAAAGGGCATGTTTATATAAAATATTACTAATTTGAACCAACTTCACTGAAATATTTAATAAAGCAATTACAAGTAATAGAATTATTAAATTGTCACAAGTTATATGTTACTTGGGGGGCTTTTACATCCAAATTAACTTCTATTTAAATTTCTTTTATTTTAACCTTAATATAGTTGAAATATAAGAGTTTTCATTGACACAATTATATTTTTTATGAATTTTTTTAAAGGTCATCTCTCGTACTACGCTTGGTGGGCTTGGTGTAAAAATACAGATAGCCATGTTTTGTTGGTTGACCGAGCATCACTGAGACACAAAAGAGACAATAAATTGAGAGACAGCCGCTATACTAAAAGCACTGAAGATCTTAACTGTGACAATCAAAATAATTCCCATCGCATCCGAGCTGATTTAGCTCATCTGTGGCTCGACAGAGTACCCGCTGTGCAAGCTTGTAATAGAGTGGTGGGTGTCGCGAAACATCTGTGTGGTGTAGCTACTGGTAAATATTTAAGGGGTAATTCAAAAATTATTGTTCTTCTTTTAGTCCTCTTATTCAGATCTGTTGGAACTTTCACCCCCATAGTAAATGTTTTGAACAACTGATATGTTTTACTTTTACTAATTTGTATTAAATATTTTCTACGACATCAATGGATACCAATTAAAGATTTATCAATATTTCAAAGTATGTGTATATATTCATATGTTCCACAGATTATGCACTGCGTTGTATTACATCAGATGTGGTCTTGCATAGAGTAATGGGTATAGTGTTAGCTACATGCTGCCACCATCGTTGCGAGAGGCCTATGTATATAGCGAATAAATATTTACAAGTATGACTACTTATATATTAATTTTGGTATTTTTAATAATTTTACTCTATCATAAAGCAAATGAAGTGTGTCAATTGTGACAAGACGAGTTTATGAATATGGCAACACTATATAAAGTTCGAATAGAATGCATTACATTCAAATCATTCCTTACATTCGTATGTACTAACAAAACTATGTTTATGATCCAGTCAAAAATAGCAGAACATAACTAGAGTGTTGCCCTAACATTGATACTTCGCATTCTTCAACAGAATATGGGTATAACAGCTGAAGATTTTAATGTATTCCGGGGCATAGTGTCATGGGCCACTTGTGGTGACGGTCGCAGCAGACAAAAACGCTCACAGGAACCGGAAACAGAACAAGACAGTAATACGAGTGAAGTGAATGAAAAAGAAGCGGCAAATATTACATTACCTGGGGATCTAGGAACGAAAAATATTAAAATAAGTCAGGAACAAAGAGAAATAATAGGGAGAAAGGCTAAAGTGTTGCTAGACTATGGCAGAGTTTTATACTTAAAGGAGTGCGGGTTTGACGCTCGACTTGTTCATTATGTTCCCACATCAGTGTCACTAGAAAATGTTTGCATCATCGCTAAAAAACTCAGCTAGCATAGTAAGTGGATAAACATAAATGAAACACTTCTTCCAAATATAGTTCTGTATATTTTAATGACAATTATTACCTAAAACTCCTAAAGATAATTCTATACAAACATTCAAAAATATTCGCTGAATAAAATGCCACGACCCTATTTATTTTAGAATCAATAGTGAGATGTTTCAGTCGTAATTAAAAGTCAAGCAGTATTCAGAAACAGAAGTGACATTTGTTGTGTAGAGAAAATATAAGTAAAATAATACTATAGCCTACCTACATAATATTGAGGAGGTGATTCAACTAACAAAATTATTCCACAGCTCCTGAAGTATCCCCTGACCCCTATTAACACCTACATATGATGATTATAATATACAAGTGCTAAAAAAATCAAAGAAAATATATATTTAATAATATAGATATTTCGAAAATCATATATAAAAAATTAACCATAGAAATGTTGTAAAATAAAACCTTAAAAAAATAATAATTTATACTAAATGCAGTATGATGATGTAATTTCAAAACAAGTGCAACAATTCAATGATAGAGGAATGCATATTTTATATATATAAAAATTATTAGTGACTGTACGGTTAATGCATTATAGTGAAGTGTAATTTATAATAAAGCAATGTACACATGTGTACACAATTTAAAATATATTAATGTATACATGTACTGGAGTGGCCGAATGGTAACTGATATATTGCACTATAATATATATACAGGATGATGTCTACTACAATATGTACAACACTGACATGTTAAATGTAAGTTTATTGTTCTATTATTTGTCGCCAGATCTAATAAAGAACACTATAAATTGCTCTACTTATATATATATTTATAAAAAATGTATGCAATAGTTTAGAACTTTAATGTTAACTAGATTACATTAATTTATTTTTGATATCAAGCGGGGTATTAACTCGTTACAGAATGACGACAAAGAAACAAATAATACAGAGCGAGTGAACATATTGTATGAAACTTGAATTTATATGAAATGCATGTTATGTACTATTAGGTCTAAGCACAATGTTTTTTGCTCAAGAATTAAATATCAAATTAGGACATCTCGGTTTAGAAATTCTCATCACACAAGTCTTGTTGACATCCAAAATTGCTGATAAAAAATTAGAGCACAGATAATACAAAACGTGGGCTTATAAAGTTTAATTTTTTTTTGTACAATATTGTCAAACTATATAATAATATAATTTCGTTATAGATGAAACTTTATATAGAATTAATAATAGTTATCCGTACGGAAGTTATTATGTCAAGTTGGTGCGAGTAGTGTTTATCAGTAGCCGTAGCGTTCCTGTATAGAAGACACGACTCCGTTAGCCAACGACGACAGCCGGCCCGCTACACGAGTGACTCCCGCTCTCACTGACTCCCGAACCTGTGCAACATTATATAAAATAATTTCTTGTTTTTTATAATATAATTTATTTTCTATTTTTACAGTATTTCGATGTGTAAATTAAACTCAGAGAGAAATGTAGATATGATAGCCAGCCAGTGGCGTCGTCTGTTGTCTGTGTCACGTAAACAATTCAAATGTTTAAATCCATGGGAACGACACGATATTCGTTAATGCTTTAAGTATTCAAAGTTTAATTAGAATTCGAAACAATCTATGTGTGAAGTTAATTCATATATTGTCACATGCTTGAAGAACAATTATAATATTTATAGCTATTAAGTAACATGAAAGTTGGTTCTTTAGTAAAAGCTTAAAAAAAGAATCTGAAGGAAATTTTATAATTATTTTGATGAAAAATTTCACATTTTTACATGATTTCTACTCAAAAACAGAAATATACCCTGTATATATGAACTTTGTACATGACTACCTCATCAAGATCCGGTGCTGATACAGAGAAGGAGTTGTGTTGCGTTGGAGTCCTGGTCCCAAACAAGTCGGCTGATGAAATACTCGAGCTGCCTTCAAAACGAGACAGATTGTTCTCACCCCACCGGGAGTCCTGCATTGCATATGTCACACTTACATTGATGACTAATGAATTTAATGTCAAAGATGAAGAAAAATTAACATCCGTGAATGAAAATGGAAAAATTCATAGTCCGAGATTTAAATCCGCACCAGCAGGAACTCTGCATTGATTGATGACATGTCTGAATTAATGCAGATACATACTTAAAGTCCCAACCCTAGATTATATGTAATTATATATGTAAATGAGATCTAGAATTTCGCGAATATTTATTTTAATAATACTAATATTTTTCGGTTTATTAGTAGTATAATCCATAAAATTTTAGTTTTATTTATACATGTTAAATTTATATCTATTGAGAAATTTAATAATACATTATCTCAAGACTATTAATACATCATACCAAAACTTAAATCAAAAAGTACGAAAATATTGTACCTGTTCACCAAAGAATTGTGCGGAACTGATAGATTTGGCGGAACCAAACTTCTTGACAGCAGAGTCATCGTCGGAGTCCTGTTTCTTGGGTCTGTTCCTGGGGGTGGTGACGGAGGTGTTGGGGGTGGTGGGGCTGGTAGGTTTGTCTGAGAACATGCTGCGGACGTTGCGAGTTGGTTCTGGTTCAATACTCTCCCAAGCCGGTTCCTTGCGTGAAGGCGTGTCATTGAGTAGAGAGTCCAGACCCCGACTGTTACTGAAGGGCTCGTTCCTGGATTAACATGAACAAAGGATTTTCTTAGGTTTTACACGTAAAGCACCAAAACGTAGAGTAACGTAATCAAGTGAAATAAATAATATTAGCTTGAGACATGTATTGGAAGTGAATAATTAGAGACTTATTTTTGTTATTTTATCTATTTAAAAGAATTTGTTATAAATTTTGTTATGAATTATTATAATAGAATTTTTATTAAATCTTCTTGTTTATGAAATCAGATTGTAAGACTAATGGTAGGAAGAATATTAGTCTAAATATTTATGCATAACTATAGTGTTGTCTAATAAGACACCTATTAGCTATTAACTTCTCTACAAATCTGCATAACTCAAAGAGTTAAAATACAATGTTCCATGTCTTTGAAGATGTGTTACAAGTAAAATATTACCAAAGATCATTATTAATTCCATACAACTATTGTTTAAATATTAAAATAGAATATAGTTTATATGATAGTTTTTAATATTATTTACCTGATCATAACAAACACATTGTTGAAGTCGTTAAATTCATCCTCATCACTAGACTTCTCACACGGCGTTGCTCCCTCCTGTTCAATGCTCGTCATATCAGACGCCGCGGAATGGGACACGCCACTGAAATATTAAATACGAGACATGCTTACTAAATATAATATTTTAATTTGAACGGAACCTTTAAATTCCGGAACACACCCAAATTGGAGATAGAGCGAAGACATTTGTTTTATTTAGTTTTACGCGGGAAACTATTTGTGAGTGTCCTTATGAATTGAATTTAACTAATTTAACGTGTTGTGTGTGTGTGTGTGTGTGTGTGTGTGTATATACTCGAGATGAATCATTAATAAAAATATGTTTATAATCCTAACAGTACAGCAACACAGTACATAGCTATCTTAACCATAGTAAAGTACATACACTCCACTGGCCCTGTTAGCGGCCGCTATCCCCAGCCTGTCGGCACCATCAGGCCTGTAGGCCAGACGTAGTGAAGCAACCTCCTTCTCAACAGTTTCTAAGGTCGCTGAACTCTCTGCCGCCTTGGACTGGAATTGTTGAGATATTTTCAAAATTATCACCGGCACTAACTTAGGAATAGGGAGTTGGTTAAGGAAGTGAATATTCCTATGATTTATTAAAAGTAAATAATTTGATAATTTTTATAAATTTTATTAGTAAGTTGGTCAAATTTTTTATCACATATATAAGCCATATATATCTTCTCCTTTCTATACTTACCTCACTTTTGAGTTTCTCAGCTTGAATGGCCTCTCTTTCAATGTCTTCAAAGTTAGCGGCAACCTTTGTAGCACCCAAACCGCCTTTACGTACACCTAACTGAAAAATGTGAATAATTAAAACACAATTAATACCTTTAACATTGAGAATCTATATATTATTACGTGATGCAAAAACTTTGGACTCCTTTTTACGAAAATTGTGCGGACGCTGGATCATAAAATTTGGAACACTTATAATTCATGTGCAAGAGAAGTGCAGAACGCTAATATTCAAAAATAATGCTTATAAAGTACATTAAATCAATAAATAAAACATTACACACTACCACGCATTTCACACACACATACATACACAAGTATTTGTAAGCTCATACACACTCTGCGGTCAAATAGTCTTTCGTTTTTCATTTATGGTTGATTTTCGACTGCTGGTCGATCACAAGTAATATTTAAATTAGTTAAAATAACTTTTAAATGAGTAGAAACTATAGCTATAGATTTTTTGTTTAGTTTTTGTCAACAATTCATTACTTGTAGGTCAGCCAGTTAGATTATATACTGTACAAGTTCCTATTATAATATAGCCGTCTGTGAAATCATTCACATTGCACATCATATCATAAAGGGTAAATGAAACTAAAACATTTACGACGTGATTTTTTATTAATTTAAAACTACATACTCCCGACGTGCCGGTTACTTTATAGCAACCCTGATCACGGGCAGACCAGACATCTGCCCGTCTGTATCTGTGTCTGTATCTGCCGTAGTAAATCCGAAATATTTTAGTTTCTTTTAAATGTCTCGTGGAAATCTAAGATCTCATTATAAAGGGTACGCGTCACCTAAATGTACATTGCATTATCTATATAATATTTCCCAAGGAGGATTATCAAATTTTTATTGACATGTCTAAATGTAAAATACTTCACAGGAATTTAATAAATAGTTAATATAAAAAAAATTGGCAGTGTCCAAATATTCCACTATTCCAGTGAGAATGAAGCCATAGCATAAAAAATATATTTTTTAATTGGTCTGTCACACTTTATGATTTTGACATTTATGACGCTGACGTTTGACATAAGCGACTGTACACTTTTGTAATGGCAAATGTTGTTAGCTGCCAAGTTTTGACATATGCACGGAAGAGGTTTAAGTCTGTGCTATATTAGTATAAGCATATCGTAACTTACAGCAGGCCTTCTAGACGGCGCCCGAGTGGCCGAGGGTCGCGGGGTGTCCACACCAGCAGTACTGGCTCCCCACAAACGAGCCTCGGAACTAAATTCATTCAGACTAGGCTGGAAATGCATATAATATATAAGACATTCAACTCCTGTTACTAAAGTTATTAATTATTAGGAGTGACCAAGTTATAAACACATTCATTACTAATGGATGGAATCTTCGATTTCATATAATTTTAATGGCTATATTAAATAATCATTCAAAAGCAATTAGACTGCTTGTTGGTCTATATATTAAGCAATAAGAAAAATGATTCAATAATACCACTATTTTATATTTAACTGATACATGCAGTGGAATCCATTTATACGAGTATATATTTTATTTTAATATGGAGAAGTTACAAATCACATATAATACAAAGATGTAAAGATTTCCACACCTCTTAATAAAGCTATATATTGTTATGTAACTGCTATGAAATGACGGAATAAATAATAAATGGAATCTAACATGAAGATGTATATTACAATCTATATTTATAACATACAATAACATACAATTATATATA
>DVQP01004040.1:0-10057 GCA_018231745.1 Danaus eresimus
CATTTTTGACTCATAAACCTTCGTAAATAAGAGCATATCAGATAATAATCGGTTTTACAATAATGAACTTGGTAACTGTCAGCAAGCAAACACTTACTAGAGACTGCATTCAAGTCGCCCGTATGTCTGATGTGCCTTAGCCATCGTTCTCTGTCAATTAAACGTAATTGGTGTTCTTAGTACGGGCTTTGTATTCACCGAAACTATCACAGTTTGTATGTGCCATTTTTTTCTGGGGTCCTTCGCACAATGAACATAAACATATTTGATTTTATTGTACAATGTTTATGAATTTATTTTATTAAATTATGTGTATTGTTTTAACATTGAAACATTCATTTAGAACAATTATCTTTAATTTTTTTAAGCATTAAAGTAAACGGAAGACGACAAAGTGGATAGTCTTCTTTGACAATTCAACTTACACTTAGGGGTTTGCTAGTGGTCACGATTTAGACCCACATATGTACGTCACCCGAAAATTATTTAGAGAGTAATGATATCTTTAGACAGGGATTTAATTATATAAATATATTACACAAAAAAAAATAATCGCGAAGATATATTGTTATGTTAAAAAGTAGTAACATAAATAACAAAATAAAATAACATAAATGTTGTTTAACGATATGCCAACATCAGAAATCTATAAAGTTATTCAGAACAACACGAATCTGAAGTCTATGTTTTATTACGTCATAACTTTTTTTTAAATAAATATTTAATATTAATGTTTTAATCCAATTTCTATGATAAGATAAAGATATAGTAAAATCATACAATGAAAAAACTCAAAAATATTGCTTATTGATGTAATTGGTTTTATATAATATTTTAATATATATGTCCTAAACAAAAAAATATATATGTCTATTTTATTTGTGAATAGTATATGAAAAAATGGTTAATATAATTTAAAAACTCTAACTCATATGCAGTAGACTAACACAATTGATAGGTGTCGGAACTAATTTAGACCCAAATATGACACTAGGATATAAAAAAATTAGGACAGATTTACACCAGCTAGAATGTAAAAGTTGAATGTGCACTGCGCTTCACTCACAAATATATCGCTGTAATGTTTATAGCGAGTCTCATTAAAGTTTGGATCACTACAGACCATAACTATTGAAACTCACTCGATCGTATAAAATATAAATCTGAACTCATATTTATTAACTCATCAAATCTTGAATTAGTTTTCTTACGTGATTATCAAATATTAATAATAATTCTTTTTGTGATAAATTCTTAGTCCTTTGTAAGTTTTTTCTTTTTTTTTCAGGTAAAATTTCTATGTTTTTAATATGCTAGATAATTTAGACGGTCATTACTTTCGACCAATAGTAAATAGCCAAATGCTTTTAGCGTTTCGACTTAAACGTTCATATATTGTCTAAAGCACAGTTGGTGCCGAGTTAGATGAGGGTCAAAGCGATAAAAAGTTCTACCAATCATCATTTACATGTGTTAAATATATAAGCTTTATTATAAATTCAAATCTTTTGAATATATAGATGTTACTTTTTATTTATATAGAAATGTATAGTATTTTGGAAAATTCAGTTGTGTTTAATTACGAACGACAAACTTATGATGGCAATATTGCTTCTAATAAAAGGATTAACCACAACAATACTTTTAATATGTATTTCAACTTAATAAATGCAGTTGAAAATATCTGAATGCAAACGGGATAAGCGTATTAAAGGGCGTGAAACATTTGGCGCGATCAACGAAGCGGACACGACGGGAGATACGAGAACAGGTGTGCATGTTTGAAATCATTTGACGACGTTCCAGATGTATTACCGTCCTTGTAATGGCTCGGAATATTTTTCATACTTCCCTATCTCTACCCCGCTGACGGATTCCGAACTTTAATGTATAAAATTCTGTTATTTATTCCGAGAAACTCTTGGTTTCGGGTGATTTATTCGCCAAGACGTTGATGCTTTATAGCCGACTGTTTAGTTTTCATGAATGCAAATGGAATCGCCGCGAGCACCTTTGGAAGTTTAAAATATAAATTGCCAACATTAACATCAGCATATGCAGATTTTTAGTTCCATCACAACGGTCACAAGCTTTATGCTATTCCTCTCAGTTTTAACAACAGAAAGGAAATAATGACGACTTTTTTTTTGTTATAAAAGTAACTCTATATTATGAATCTTATTGGATATACTTTTAAGATATTTATACACGACAACGTGTATAAGAAACAGGTTTCTGTTATAAGTATATTTTTCTGTATTTTATAAATGTAGTGTATGTGCGGCTTAAGAGCCTGACGTGAGAAATATGGGCGAAGCACGTTCTGCAACTTCGCTTCTTGTAGTACTGACACTGCTTATTTGTAGCTAACATTGTAATGTATGTGTACATGTATTATAACAGCTATATGCATGCATTTAAAATATGACAATATGGTATTGTTACGGAATCAAAAAGGTTTATCGTTTTTGCATACATAGATAAGGTTACAAAATAAAATTATTATTTGTAGGGGGATGAATAAATAGTGAATATTTGATGGCTGTGCTTTTATTTTTTATAGGCGTAATGACTTAAATATTTACGATTCTGTTTAAAAATACATTTTCATTAAATATCTTTAACAAGAAAGTTTTCAAACCGCAAATAAATAAATGATAATTTGATTATTCAGTTTTCAAAGCTTTCTTTTGTTACAAGGTTTACTACGTATAAGGTATTAAAAAAGATCGTTCACTTCATTTTTACTTTTTTACATTGATTATTGTAGAAAAAAATAACAGAGATTCAAACGACCAATATAAGAAGATACACAGCATTTTATCTCATAGTAGATAGGATAATACATAATACGGAAAGCGTTTTTATAACAGTCGATAAACAATCCGCAGTCAAAGACTATTCTAGCCTGAGCTCTCATTGGATTTAGAGCCTATTGTTTCTTCATACCGGATCCGATGTATCCTGGTAATAAATATTTATTTCAGTCTTCAAGTTATTTATCGCCGGCTTTCAGATGTATTATTTATGTTTCACATCGGAAAAACTATGCTTAATACTTATATACATTAATATAAAGGTATACTATATTATTTATAAGATATGAAAACAGTTATTATTATATATCTTGAATATATAATAGGAGACAGAAAGGAGTTTTAACGATGGAGTTTTAAATGGCGATGTCTTAAAGAAATGCATTAAACCTACCAGCCGGATATTTCAACAGTCGCCGCTGGCCCAGGGACCGTAATAAGAGTGGCAGAATGAAAAAAGTTCATTCATTCCCCTGAAGTGGGATGAGTGTTGTTTGCGAAGTGCTGCGGGCCCGGATGGGGTCAAGGTTCACATTTTTAACTTTTGTAAATGATCCGCTGTCTTATTTTTTATTGTAATCATTACTCCCTTTTTTTCTTTGCACTACAGTAAAAGTCACTAAAGTGGATAACACTGAACAAGGATTAAGAAATTGTATGTAAACAGTGCTAAGAGAAACTTTTGTCGAAGAAAAGATTATTTGAATTGTTAAAAATCACGAACAGCTATTAAAGCTCCGTTGCAGCACTAATCCTGATTGCAGATGGTCGGCCCCAGCTTATACTTAATCCGTGTATTAAAACTGATGTTAAGAATCGTAACTTCTGATACGGCGGAAGCGCTCTGCGAAAGTAACTTATAAAACATAAGTCCATTGTGGAAATTTTACTTGTATTGTAAAAAAGTTATTGTATATAACAAAATATTTGGATATACTGAGTGAAGTTTCGGTTTAATTTTAAACAATAAATCGATTATACCAAACGTTGCATGTTGCAATTACCACTGGAATATATCGATACAGAAATCAATTTTTTTTTCTGTGAAAATATAAACAAACGCATGCCTTTGATACAGCGAAACATCAAAATCAGTAGCGCTGCAATTTTGCGGTGCATATTTGATTTTTGCTAAAAGCCCTTAGTCGGCTAAAAGCTGGTCTGTATTACTCTGCGGTCGCCGCCAAAGGCTGTGTTTAGCCAAAAAGGTTCGCACTGGCTCTAAATTTTGTAAAGCACAATTTTATTAATAAATCCTTAAGCGATGGTGCACTTAGATATAATTAACTCTCAGTGCTTCAACACTTTCAAACTATAAAAGTCTTTAAATAACCTTATATTACAGCGTGAAAAGTATTAGCCTGGAGAGAAAAAAAAAATTGTAATTTTAAAACCTCATAAACGCAATCTTGAATATCTCGTTTTTAACATACATATGTGTAACCGTCGGCACATACAAGTTGCAGAGATACATTCTGTACCAAAACGCTTAGCGAGCATTGTGATGTGCGAAATGCAACCCCAAAAAGGCAGAAGCCCTACAATATAGCACATAATTGCATTCGAAGCACTAACACGGTAACCCACATCCACTGCGTATATCAACGGGATTGTCTTCTCATAAAGCATAAGACCATTTTGGTATTATGACATACACAAATAATCCGTTTAAAATTACATTTAAAAGTAGTAAGTACTATTTAAATTATGTGGTTATAAATGTTTGCTTTTTAAAAAACAAATTTGTGATTATTTCAAATTATCTTTATATAACGATTATAATTATAATATCTATTATTTAATGTCAAAAAGATAATTTAAATGTAAAGGTACCATCTCAATAATCGAGTGTTGTGTTGAATGAGTGCAAGTTGATAGAGTGGTAAACAATTTTTTAAATGGATGACAACTTGCTTTGCTTTGTGAGTGAGTCTGCCGTGAGTGACTTCGCAATTTTGTTAAGCGCTGCTGTCATTCATTTGTTGATGGATTCGCCTTTTATACGTGTAATAGATTTTTGAGTGACGGAATAGCATGATTTTATTATAACGGTGTCATATGAGAGATTTGAACAAACCACAAACGCTCCGGTATGTTATATCTATGAGAATTTTAATAAAGGACTCGAGCACGCCTAATAAAGATTATATGAATAGCAAAAATATGTATATAATATGGGACAAAGACGAGAATAGTAAATTGACTTGTGCATGATGCAACAGCCCGAGGCAGACATGTCTGTCTCAGGGGTCCACAACCCTCTGTCTCCGGAGTTTTATAATTGACTTACTTAGAGTATTTACAAAGTCCTCCTCAGAAGGAAATATGAATGTAACAGGATTTGGTATAACAAACATTTTGTACGTCTACATATACGAAACAATAATAACAAGTAATATTGAAAGTAATGTATTTAAAACTTATGGTTACTTATTCAATTCCGATGGTATTTAAAAAAATATATATAAAAACGATAAGAATTGTTTAGAGTAAAATGTGGTTGTAAGACACATTAAAGAAAGTAATTGTTGTAAATGTGAAATGTTAACAATCCACTCTTAGCATTCAGCGTCACTTGACCATTCTAATTTATGGTATGTCGCCGCCACAGGCGCTCCCCGACGAGTTTAGTCTATTGTATCGGCCTAGAATAATATAGTCTATGGACTATTTCCATGCATATTTATGTTCGTGATCCGACAACGTTCAGACCACTTCGTATTCTGAATACTGAAAGACTACGACGTAAGGTGTTAGTTAATTGATTGCATAATAAAATAACGTATCAATTCATTCATAACCGCTATTTAAGCTAATCGCGTGAGACCAATGGATTATCACCGAACGAGTAATTGTAGACGACAAAACTAATTAAAAGTTAGGAGCCATGGTTTAACTAATTAAAATATAAATAATGTCTGCTATATTAAATGTCAAACGAGTCATGAATTCATTTTGGTAATGTAATATTTATTCAATTTGACTGTTTCTCTTTAGAATAAAATATACTTAAGGAAATTTTAATTTTTGTACTTTAAACAACAAATTAATTATTTACTTAATGATCATAGATGTCAATAATATTTTATTATTAATAATAGATTCGTTGATTTATATAAATAATGTTATTTAAAATTATTAATTCTTGTTAAATAGCTCGAAGGTTTTCTGTACATTATGTCATAAAAGTTAGCTAATTAAATGTTTGTAATGTATTAAATATTGCTTGAACATAAAATATAGCGCCTCTGAAGTGGCTGAGCTGTATACAACGAAAGTTGACATTAAAGTAAAAGTGAACAGTAGATTTTAACGCTTTTAATTCTTTCCGTTTCCACGCTATTAATTGAAAGTGTCAATCTAACGGTCTAACCCGTAATTGGCTACGTGATACTACTTTTGATTTTGTTTTCTATACTTGATATACTCGTACGTTTATATTTTTTTAAACAGTCTCTACCTATGTCTAGACGATTGACGGAATATTTTGGAGAAATATCTTTTGTATCAGAATTTTTTGATTGAAAAAACCTTAATTTATAGATTTTTCCATCTGAATTAATGCTTATTAGATGTAAAATCTGTGATGAGAGCATTTTTATTTAAACGCTTGTTGTTCGGTTCCAAAAACAAAAATATATAATTTCACAATAATATCAAATATTATCAACACAATTTATATAATCACAGTAAGTAAGGTGAGAATAATGGTTCTATTTAAATATAATAAAAAGAGGACAAAATCATAACTTACAAGAATAAACGAATCCAACAAATATTAGACCTTTAAAAAATCAATACCCTGTAGGGATACATATATTTTTAAAGGATTTCTCCAGAATTTATTTTCTATCGTATATTATGAACGTAAATATTTTATATGCATAATATACATCCCTCTTCCGTTGAAAAGGCGATAAATATGCATCGAATGAAGTTTCGTTAAAAATATACAAATATCATTGTTATTAACAAATTATAAAAAAGATATGTAACTGTAATACGCTTAACATAAATCAATATTATTCCAACACTAGGTAATTAATTTTCCGTATGCTAACAAAACACTTTCGAATTCAAATATATGCATATTCGCATAATTCCGAATAATTCCGAATAATGCTGTATTCGCATACGATTAGACGATCACTGAACAAACTTGGTTGAGTTAACGAATAATGTTGGAATAGATGCACCCAGGTTTGCAATAGTTCTACACATTATACGATTCAACATCGGAATAATGATGGGTAAGGAATCTCACAGCTGTATAAGTTAAATAAACTGTTTTGTAACATTAATAAGCAATAATTTTTATAAAATCGCAATACTTTTTTCCTTTTAATTGAATTGAAAACTCCATTGTTAAATTATGAAATGTAATTTTATGTACATTACAACATGAAAACCGTATCTGCGAGAACAGAAAAAGATAATAATTTTTATATATTATTTAATGCACAAATTAGTTAATGCCGTTACAAAACGTTGTTTACATCTGACAAGCACATTAAATATTAGCCTAAAAGCTTCGCTGTTTTTCCTAACGTGGAGAGATTATCTCACACAGCTATGAAAACATTTGGAGATTTAAACATTCATATTTTCTTTTATTATGAAAAAAATATTTCTATGTGTGTTGTTTTATAAGCATAAAGTTATTTTGTATAACTTATTGAAGGTATATTAAGAAATTGTTAGTTTCAATGATGTTATTTGATAATATCCACGTTATGGCGGAAAACTAGCGAGTATACATCGAATTTCTTATATTTGTGAGCTAACTGCTATTCTTCTCAGCGAAATTTAAATATCTATTAAAGATGTCATTGACCATTCATTTTATGATTAATTAATTAATTTTCTGTTACAAGCTATGCTTTTTTAAGGAATCCTTCTTTAATGATTGTTGTGTATGGTTGCTGGTGGTAATTTTGACTTTTTTTTTCTGCAACGGTATTTATATATTTTTTGCAAGATTTAATTTAGAGGATGAAAAACATATGGAGAAAAAAAATCAGCAAAAATCTTACAGAGGGAGTTACTAAAGCTTTTATTTTTTTTATGAGAAAGATGTCAAAACTAGACGACTTATATGATGGGCAGTATTCACCATCGCCTATGGACATCCGCGACATTTATGCGTTGTTGACTTTACTTGTTGAGGAAGAGGGAGGGGTCAGAATAAGGAAATTTCAGGAAAGGATGGAAAAAGGGAAATGGCAACCGGCTCCCTCACTCATTGGACGAAACGCAGTTATTAAAGACTACTTCACGCCGACCTTCAGTGAGATGGTGGTACTTCCCCAGTCGAATTCAAACAACCGGTGCAATAGAGATGATACTATGGGGAAGAGGAAAGATGCTGTTTAGTCCAGGCGATCTGTTTACCAGATGTACAGGTAGGGCTGGTAAGTAAATGTTTTTTAAAATTATGATAGCGTGTACTCCATATAATGAGAAAACTTGTAATCCAACTTCTCGAGTGGTCGATGACGTTTTGTAAGTCCAGAATCTTAACTCGTTCAGGGTGTCGAGAGACTAAAACCAGGTCTCTGTTACTACAAACTGTTGAGATCTGGTTGACTACATCGACTGTGTTATCTAAAACACGAATGTGCTGTGCAATGCATTAGCTAGTAACACCATTAAGAAATATCATTAACTTTTTGTGTACTGACATTAATAAAAGAAATGGCATTGACAAAATAAGCAACAATTATTTTAATATTAATTATAACACAAGCATGAGATTTAAGACATAAGTTACTAAGGTATTATTATTATTATTAATTTTAAGTTTATTGAACGACACGATAACCAAAAGTTTAACTTTTAAAATAATATTTAACAACAGATCATACAACAATGTCCATTTTGGAAGAAATATTAATCAAACATATTAACACAAATTATAATATATGAAAATTGACTGATTTGCATAATTTCACATATATATCAGCATCTGATTAGACGATTACAGAATAAACTGAGCGCATATAACGAATTATGTTCAAATAGTTACTTTATTGACCGCTTACTTTGTTACAATTACATTTTTATGTAAATAGTTCTTCAATTAAAAGCTTTCTTGTTAAGGGAATTAAAAAAAAAAACTATTTTAGTATACATATTAATACATGTAGCTATTTCGAATTTTTTAATGTTCTCGTTAGCAAATTAAAAGCTAAGGGTTATAATTTGTAATCACAGTATAATTTAAAATAGATCTATTTGTATAACTTGAACAAGTAAATTATATTATATTTCATCGACACTTTGCTTATTAATAGCGTTATTAAGACAAGAATACTGTAAAGGGCATATTTAAATTAACGTTAAAAGCTCCGCAATTTTTCCTAACATAAAGAGTTAATCTCGTACAGGTATAAGGCATTTTGCATATTTAGCATTCCAAATTCATAATGAATATATTATGTAACCTACATTGAAAAGCGGAGTTTTTTAATTTAAAATTATAACCCAACTAAATAAATTTTTAAAGATTTTAGAAAAAAACTAAGATGAAGTTTAACAACTAATATCTGAGATAAAAAATCCTTGAGAGAAAAATATTACACACGGTCTTGTAAGTAAAGTCCTAGTTTTCACATAGAGATCTCAATCCTAAGACGATCAGACAAAAATATTTTTTTAACAAATAACCAGAAACGAACAAAAAAATAGCAGTGTAAATTATATGTAAACTTTTTTAAAGGTATTATATACGACAATTACCACACGCTAAAAAAACAAATGTTACACACTTGAAAGGAAAATGTTATACATATATACCCATACATCCGAATTGAAATCATTTAAGCAAATATCTGATAATATTTATTTGAAATGTAAATAACTTCTTTATAATTTCTGAAACTATGAACGGATGTTATACAATTGTGTGAAATATTAATTTGATACCAATTTACTAGTCTGTGTTGCATCAAATTAGGCCATTAGCGTGGATATGTCGATCTGACTATTATCCAACCATTTAATTAATATTCATTGCATTGTATATTATTTATAGTAATAGGAGTATTAAAAGATATATTCTCGTTTATATAAGCGTGTCCCTTATATGGATGAAAAATATATTTTCCGCAATTGAAATGCAAACTGAATTCTTTTTAAAGCATTTAATCAAATACAATTTTTATCTTCATTTGTCAACATTTATCCGTACCGACAGAACCTTCATATTTATTAAATCGTTGTCACGATTAACACGTATTGTC
>DVQP01004041.1:0-10057 GCA_018231745.1 Danaus eresimus
TTGTTTTGATATAATTAATAAACGCGAACAATTTACATATGTCCAAGCAAAAAATCTTAAAATCAGGAGACCATGTCTTCCAATTTAGTTTAAAGGAAAACCTTTTCTTACAAGCATTTAAATTTGGGATGGACCCTTATCAGGCTCCGACTCGGGTGCACCCAGTCAACCATAAATGCCGTACGCTCCAAAATATTCTCTTGTTTCTTGCGAGTAACAAGAAATTCGTGTTTAAATTTGATATTGGAAATAACAATGAATCTTTTCCCTTCAAAATAGATTAATTCAAAGAAAAAAATACAAAAAAATAATTAAAGTCAATAATTTACTTTATACGACTGAATGTAACGGACATAAAATTTAAGTAGAAGTATATAGTTAATAAAAATGTGTTAAAACAACGAATTACAACTCTACATGAATTCATACTTGGTAATATGGCAGAGTAATTATTCCCCAATGCTAATACAGAACAATACACACGGTTCTGTCAATTACTTAGATGGAAACGTCAGTTCATAACTCCGATCACCATTGACAGATATGTGTTAACTAACATCGACAAATTGACTTCGCCTTAACTACACCGACGGCCGTGATAATTTAACAACATAGTATATCTTAGTATTTTTAATGAACTTTTATACGACGTATATTAATGTATAATATACAGAAGATTGTTATTGATACGGTATATATTTTGTGCATAAAGAAGAGAAGATTTCTATGAAATAGACGGAGGACATTCATTTAGTAGTTCTCACTCTTTATTCTGATCTCAGATGACGTAATTATTATAGTGCTTACAGCGAAATAATTGAACATAAATGGATTACATCTATCATTATATGTCTTCATTGTTGTTTAGAAATGTATAATATTCTCATATTTTCGACGTGGAATTTGAACTTTAAGTTCGGAATAACTGAAAATTAATTGTCAGAACTCAATACAAACGTATATGAAACAACAAAAGAAACAGAACGCTACTAATCGACAACAAAATTATTGTATTGGAAACTAACGCGTTTCCTGCAATGAATTTTGCATCAACTAGAAATGCTCAACAAAGTGGATTCAAATTTATAATATCTGTACACGGGAATATAGATCTAAACTATTAAATCATAGACGTTATTATCGCTTAAACATACAAAGTTATCAATTACTAGTTGAATACAATTGTTTTCTCAAATAGCGTTTTCTGTCTCGTGTAATGTACAATGCAATGCGGATAGCTTATAGCTATTGTGACGGGCGAGCGAATACTGGAAATTTAGATAGTATACAAACATCCTTTGTCCGATACTTGTATGAGATAAAACGAGCATGAAATCTCACACAAAATTAAACTAACCCATGCTAATTAGGAATATGTCACAAGCAGTTAAAACCTCGTATTCTTTTAATATTTTAGGAATTATTTTATGTTTAATAACCTAATATATTTATTTTATACATAAAATCCACTTTGAGAGAACATTATCTAACCAAGATAATTTTCGAGACATATAGGTATATTATATACCTAAAATATAAAAATAAATTGCTAAATAGAAAGATTTACTCATAAGCATGACGTCTACTTTGGCTTAATCTGCCCATAGGCAATTAAATTAATATTTAAAATAATAATTAAATGAAATTATCATTACGAAAAACAGTTTAGAATGGTCACACCATTTGTTATTGTTCACACGAATTAGTTTTATAAAATTCTGATTAGATAAAACATAAGACGGTATAAAACAATTATTTTATTTAATTAATCTGGATGTATAGTTTAAATGACAGTCAGTGTATTCACTAACAACTGTGCCCTATCTTGTGCCTGATGTATCCACGTGAGATATAATCAGCATTAGTGTGATGGGCTTAGTACTAGTTGCTTCATGCGAAAACCAACAGTTCCAACGTTTCGATAACATTATATATAAGTACATACTAAAGGTACATAGTTCAATTAAAATTTTAACACGAATGTGATAATTCAGAACTCTTTAAATTATTATTGAATTTTTTTTCGTATTGAAACGCAATATTTAAAAGGTAATATAAATTTAATATAACTAAGAGTTATTTTAGCTTATGTTTTTGTAACGTAAAAAATTTGTTAGAATAGAATTTTTTGGTTTTATGTTAAGAAGACGCGTAGTAACTGCCTAACTTATAGAAAATGGACACCGCTACCCATGGAACGCAGTATAAAGGCATTATGGATAAAAATGATTAAATATTTTCACAAAAATTATTCACACACAGTTATTTTATTTAATTTCGCTTACTACGAATTAACTTTTTAACATGACAATGTATTTAAATTAACGTAATCATTGTCTAATTCACTTAATTACTTCAATATATAGCAGATAATTTTAGAGACGTAACATTTTTTTATAACATAGCATATTAGTTATTTCTTCGAATATACTTTTTAAAATTATATTTACTTTAAAAATTTCAAAAAAAGTTCATATGCTTTGTGATGCATATCGGTATTTTGGATCCGTTTAGGTTCTTTGGTTGTTCTAAATCTTCAAGGATCTTTTCATTTAAGTATCGTTCATTACATTAAACATTGCACAGTTTGTGGTAAAACCACCCTAGATTTGTAGGAAACCGCTTAACCTTCGACATATGTACAAAAGGAATTTTCCCTCACCAGTAAATAATCAGCATCGGAGACGGATTACTCTGTAAATAGATTTATTGATTATGACTTTGATGTGTATTTAGTAGAAATTAATTACTTATACCCAATATTCGATAATGATATATAATTTATAAATGAGACTCATTCATTATAGATAATACAATGTAAACCAGAAAAAATATATATACGCAAAATATATTGAAAGAAATTTTGCAAAGAAACTGGAAGGTTTTATTTAGAAAAACTTACTTTATTTCTGCTTCAAAAGTACAACCACACTTTATAATTTTCAGACAGTAAAATAAAAAGGCAAATATTTTATCAGCAATGCATTTTAAATATATTAAAATTGTAGGTAATTTTTCTGGTAAAACATTATAAATTTATTAAGTGGGTTAAATCTGTATACCATTTGACACGTGACGTTATAGACAATATCACTGTGACGGCAGAATCCTGCCCGAACTATGAAAAATTTTGGGACCAATCACACATTATGTCTTATCCTGTACAAACATACATACACACATACATACATCTTCATATTCTATCCATCGATACACCCATACATTCTCACAATCTTAATCATTTAGAATATTAATAACAAATAAATGTTTATTAAAACTCAGCTAACGGAAGAGTAATAAGATTATTTTCTTATTACTCCAGCGAAATACATTGAAGTTTTTGAACAATGCGTGAGGGTGCAGTGCTATCTTATGCGACCTACACTAACCATGAAAATAATGCTTACTCAATACAATACGGGACAAAAAAAGTATACATATATGAAAAAAATCTCTCTCATAGAAAAATAGATAATAGCCACATGAAAATCTCTCTAAGTATGTAACGTCCAGCAAGGAAAACAATAAGTTTTGGACAAATAAAATATGTAAAATTAAATATAGAAAAATATTTGGAAAGAGACATTACGAAAAATTTAGTTAATTTTGTAAGCAAAACAAACTCATCTTATTTCAATGTTCGTAACAAACCTGTACAAGAACAAAAAAAATATACAGATGAATTGCAAACAGTCTTGTAACATATAATATTTAGGAGCTTATTTCTATTCATGTCATTATCATGTAAGCCATTTTCCTGACCGCATTGTAAAGGAATTGCCTGTTTATTTCGGCTTATGGGATCATTTACTTAAGTGTATTAGCTTTGAGGTCTCATGATGTTCGCGTTCACTCTGTTAAAAACCCCTTTTTATTTTCCATGTTCGGAATTCCAGCGACAAAGATTTTAACAATGAAAAACAATTCCTTACACTTTAAACAATAATATTACAACAAGTTTTATACATTACAAAGTGAGGAATAAGAGGCTTCTTCTTCCTATACATATATTTGAAAAAGAACTTTCGTCATTGAAACTAAAAAGTTGATTAAATTTGAAAGGATGAACAACTTTAATGACATTACACAAGTGATTTAAACTAAAAATTAGCTTATTCAATACTAAATCCTATTATTTCTATACTATTCTTCACATTAAACTTATGACTTGGTTGACTTAAGAGAAACTGACTCTGACACCACATACTTGTGTAAATTTTGGTTCCAATTTGACTATGACCTTAAAACGAACTTTTAATTTTAAATAGTTAAATACACGCTAAAGTTAAGAGTGCTTTAAGTAAACAATTAATGAATCCAACACAATATCTTTTCTCACCAAATCCATTACCACAGTAATTTTAATCGAATACATCCCTAATTCCGGTTAGATCGAATAATCAATTTGCGTACCAAGCTCCAGTGATTTTCACAGTTTTGCTTCAGTTACTCATTGTTTAAGCTAACCAGAGTTTGACACTGTTCACAAAAAATCCATTACATTGGCTTGGGTTAAAATAATTACTGCTGCAACAATAATTTTCGATGTAAAATACCGTGACTAACTAACGACTACTTTATAGCTTTATCTTGTTTTCCTGGCACAGTAACTAATCAATCAAAACGTTTAGTGAGATAATAAAAACATACTATTTCGCTACAAGTCTATGTAAGGTTGCATTAACTGTATACAACTTCTTAAAATCCGACTTTACTATGTCAAGACTACATCCTGCTAATTTATCATTTTATGACATCTAACAGGAAAGTAAGGCTTTTAAGCTATTGCTTCATGAAGTATGGCTTTGTGTGATTCTAAATTAAATGACAAGTCCACAGTCCCATTTTAGGACGTTTGTTTGTTATAAAGACAAATTAAATAAACGAAAGGTATTTTACCTTGCGCCAGATTCAGAGATTTCCCTGGCACTATAAGATTTTCTAATAACCTTGATTTCATAAACTCATTTCGACAACTGTAGAAACAAAACTTTTTAATTATATTCATATTTATTTTACTTTTTATTCATATATTTTAAACTTTTATAAAATATTTAATGGACAATAATTAAAGAATAATTACATATTAAATTATATATACATTATTTAATAAAAAAATAATTTTATATATGAATTCATTTAGAAATATTTATTTTTAATTTCATACAATATACGGTACAATGAAAAACCATAAAAAAATTAGTAAGGACACAAAAAATATGTTTTTAAATAAATCACTTATTACCTGCCTGTACATAAAATTTCTTTTCATGAAGTTACAATGGGTCAAGTTAAAGTTGTTTTAATAATAAGCAACCAATTGATCTTGACGACAATGTTAACTTATGTACAAAGATATTTAAGTTCAAATCCTCTGTGTACAACAGAACAGACACAGTGTAAAAATTTAAGTAGTATAAGCCTTTACCAGTAACAATAATTGCAAAACCTATTATTAGCTTGCCTTTAAATCTTGCGCCAGCTTAAAAAAAGTGTTTTATTACAAGTAATTTTATATATGAATAAGTGTGATACATATATATATTTTCTATCTGTATTTCAAAATTACAACCATAGTTGTAACACGATACTAGAATCTATTCAAAACTCAAAATGACTAAACTTTTAATTATGTTGAACCTACAATAAATACCTTAATTCCGCTTATATATAAATATGTCCACATTTATAAATGGAATCAAAAAAATGTTCATGAAAGTTATGTGTAACAAATATTACGATATGAGTTAAATGTTTGCGCTTTTTTAACTTTCTTATAATATAATGCACGAAAATAACAAATTGATTAAAAATTATAATTATAGTTATAAAGAATTTGCTACCAAAATGATTCTTAAAAATCATCACAACTTTAAAATTTACTTTATCATAGAGAGTGTAAAATATGTTAATTTTCGCATATCCGTAAAAGTACGTTTTCCGTAAAAGTGAACAACTAACAGACTTGACGGAAGCTAGAACATTTTGTACCTTTGAGTGCATAAAATTCAAGTTGCTACATTTATTAAAAGGTCCAATTTTTAAAAATTTTCTTTATCAACGTACCAAATGTATCTTGATTTGTAAGTTTATAAAATTATAATTTTTAAAAGGAAACATAACATTCAACTGCAATAAGTTTTTCAGCATTTTAATTCAATTAAGAAATTGTTTATAATACATTCCTAATTAATTTAATTTATAAAAAAAAGATCAGATAAATTTGTAACCTTTTCAGTGCTGAAATATATTTTTTAAATCAAATTAAAGCGAATCTAGTCTCAAATAGTTGGCAATATTTAACTGCAAAGTGAAACATATATATAACGATGATAGCTACATCCCAAATATTCGTCTCTTTCTATGTAGAAGTATTTTAATACATTTAGTTTTGAACTACACAACAATTTCAGTCAAATGAAAACCGAACATAAGGATCGAGCTAGTAAACTTACTAGCACCACTACTTCAGCCATGTGACGTCCACAGCTGGAAATAGGCCTCCCTCATCGACTTCCAAGCGCTTCAGTTGGAAGCGGCCTGCATCCACCGTGAACCCGCGGCCTTGAGTAAGTCGTCCGTCCATCTCGTTGGTGAACGTCCGACGCTGCCTTTCCAATCCGTGGTTTCCATTCGGGCACTTTTCGGCCCCGACGGCCATCTGTTCTCCGGGATATATGACCTGCTCACTGTCACTTCAAAAAGCTAATCCATTTAGCTAAGATTTTCGCGAGTCATTTAAATAATACTAATATATTTTCGGATTTACTACGCGATTTTTTATTACTTTAAACATCTCGTCTGCCCGTGATCATGGTTGCTGGAAAGTAACCGAAACGTCCGTTTAGCTAAGTCGGTCTAAACATAAAACAAATATAGTTTAACTCAAATACTCGTTATAACACTCTAAGTAGTTTGTAATGTCTCTCTAATTTGCGTATATGTATATATAAGCATTAAAAATAAGCGACCAACATCTGGCTCAAAATCGAGAAGCCTGGACAGCAGTAGCAGCAAGCGTAACCCGCCATGACCACTTAGTTATGAGGACACGGCAAAAGAGAGAAAAATTAAACGAAAAAAATGCCTGTTACATTATTTAAAAATTTGGCTCACCTTATAAATACTTTTATCCAATAATTAATTTGTTATTCTATTTATATATGTTAATATGAATCTATTTCTATTCGCAATTTGGTGTTATAAATAACCAATATTCTGTCATATAAAGTGTATTGTAAGTGTATTATAACGTATGATTTAAAAGTAAGCTTCTACCTACCTAAGTATAGCAGTGAAGAAGTTTTTTGTAAAATTGAAACATTCTTATTTAAAACGTCTTGAAAGTGTAAGACAGTGAAAATTTATGGAAGATATTTATCTTAACATTGCAAAATAAATGTATTTCTAAAACCTATAATAAATTATAGGTGTTGGTATTAAAATGTCGTTTTTATCACATTTTTCAAGTGAAATACACTTCATAATATTCTAACTTTGACTACAATAAGATACATGTTTATTTTTGGAAGTTACTAGGAAACAATTCAAACGTTTAATTAATCTGTTTGCTTAATTAATATCGGCCTGACTTTCAAGAGAACCCAAGTTAGATTAAACTAAATTTATTCTAATATCTCTGTTATTGCCATGGCTATATCAAATAACCTATATTTGTTTTACATCTATTGTTCTTATAGGATATTATTAATCCTTTTCAATGATTATAATACTCGTATAAGTAAAAGTGTCAAGATTTTCAATGCTTTGGAAATGTTTAAAACAATCTTTAACGTTTTCTTAATTGATTATTGATTACTTAATCAAAAATATTGATTAATTAGCATCGAACGGTTGTATTGAAACAACGAATCTAGAGAAATGACAAAAGTGCTGTCATTATATTTGTCTTGATTTTATTGGTGACAATATATAGAAAACGTCTATATTGGAAAAAAAATCGATATATTCTGAGTAATTTAGTAAATAATTCAATAACAATTTTAGCGTGTTAACTGAAATTGATGCTTGGATTCCATATATCAGAAATTACAATGAAACAAAATCAAAACTATATACTATACAATGGGTCGTAATCCCGATAATTAATATCAATTTAAACAATGGTCTCTTCCAAAGCTTAGTCCGTTTTAATCTCAGTATGAAACTGTAACTCTCTTATTGATTCAAGGTTAAGTTTAGGACCATCGATAACCGCAGTCCGATGCTATTGTTGAACTTTTGAGTAAATAGCTCAGGACTCGTACTCTACAGAATTTGATGGTTCAAAGAGCCCTCTAATCCAGTAAGCTGTATTATTTGAATATTATTCTATATATAAAACGTTTCCTTTATTATGAGTAATTTTAACCGGACGTTAAGTTACTGTATAAAAATAAATGATTACTTTGTATTTGACAAATTTTATGTAAAATTTATGGCATATAAATGTTTCAAATAAAATGTATTAAATTAAAGATTACAACATCATACTTTTGGCACAAATAGTAGTTTGACGAGCTCGGACAGTGGAGGTGAGCGTTTAACGCGCGTTAATTAGGGGCCCCTTAAACCTACACCTGGGTCGCAAGTCCCAGGCGCTGTTGAAGTTCCTCTCCCTGCAACGCAATGGACCCAGAATCCTCAAGGTGAATCCATTACATGCTGAGAGGTTTCGTTTCAATCCAAAGAAATTTCTGTGTAAGTATTATAATACAATTTTATCAAGAGTTAGGTTTTAATCGTAAATCATTATCATTGACACGTATATTAAAGTTGGTGACTGTACGGTTTTAAACATCCCAGTGATGATGTATCTTCAAAGATAGTCTTTGAAATACTCTATCAAACGGGTAAAATAAGGCTTCATAGAGAATAATATAAGGCGCTGATACTCTAAATTTATATGGACTAAGTGTTTCATAAATTGAAAACATTAAAAAACAAACATTACATATACCAAAGAAAATCGGTTTCATAAAAAAAAAAAAAACAATTATGTATATTATAACATTTATTTTATGCCAATAATTTTAATTATTCTATGAAAGTATAAATTAAATTAAATATTACAATTTTTAGTAATACAAAGCGTTTAAATAAGGTTTTTGTGAACAAAAACGTATATAAAAAATATAAATAATATGACCGGGGTGATATTGCTATATCGATAAATTAGTAACGAGTGACGCCGCTGACTCCGCGGAACGAACACCAAGCTGTGTGACCCAGAAGATTCCTGATACCACACAAGCAATGGAATGTTATTGCTATCCTAACATCGGGGCAATCAGGTAGTTAGGTATAGGCTATAATTTTTTGTTCCGCAATTTTTATTATAATATAATAAATTTTGTACTTTTTCTGTAACGGCGGGCTTTGAGCCATACCACATACATTTTCATATTATATAATTAGTAACGAAAAATAATATCAGAAGTATGATATTCAGTCCATAATATAAGCAATATACCACATAATGAGAGTCATTTAAATAAAACTATTATATTTTCGGATTTACTACGCAATTTTTATTACTTTGAAACAAAATAATACCGAAGTTTCGGTTACTTTCCAGCAACCGTGATCACGGGCAGACGAGATGTGTCTGTCAGACACTCACATAATAGCAAATTCGTATTAATATTAGTAATATACCACACACATGCAAAATTAAATGGAAAGTCGTCTCCTTTACGTTCAATAGAACTAAGCAAAAACTTTTACATATGCTGTATTATAAGAACAGCAATTCACATATATATAATATATATCCGAGTTAATACAGACGTTTAAATTCAGGCAGAGCAAGTAATACCTGTGTCTGGCACGGTCCCAGGTAATACGCCGACAATTTCCTATGCATATTCTATTGAGGATTAGCATTTACCCAAAGACACTATGTGTTACGGAATCATTGGTTAGTGTTTGGTAGTTTATATAATGCCCGCGGTTTCACTTGTGTTTGTTTCTACATCAAATAACGAACATAGGCCCCAATCTTACTTGCCAACACGAATTTTATGTTTTACTTTGACATATCTTTAAAGATATATAA
>DVQP01004042.1:0-10056 GCA_018231745.1 Danaus eresimus
TTTTTTTTTTGTTTTTGTTAGTTCCATTTCATTTCTTACATGTAGCGTATTTTGATTTTTGTTTTCATAAAATTTTTCAATATGTACAATTCATACAACTCTTATGCCTATTGTTAATCTAACATTTGTAATAGAGAATGCTTTAATTAATCTGAAAACAATGGATTTTTATCTATTTGATTGTTATGAAAATTAATTATATAGAAAAGTCTATATAAAAATTTAATGGTAAAGGTTATCTAGAATCATTTAAATGTGTGGAATAAAAATAACTTTTGCCAACTGGTATGTAAGTTTATTTGTTTTATTTAATTAATTAAACAGAAGTATAAGTGTATGTAACTGATTAAAATATCTCATAGCAGGAGTGTTACTATCGGCGAATATAAATGCGTATGATTGCCGCTACAGTCGCTGTTATTCCGATTTATATTTTTTTTTTTTACTTCAACGAGAGACAATATATCAAGAAGGTCAAATAGATTAATAAATTTGGAATAACATTTATAGATTTTAAAAACGTTATCCTTATTTTAAACATTCCCGCCATTACATCGGTTTTCGTTACCGCTGAAATATTTTATTAAATAGGTAATTCTGGTAGATAAGAAAATATAGTCAATCGTCCCCTGATTTACTCCCGGCGAGTCCAGGTGGGTAGGGCGAGTAATTTCTATTTCCTGCGCCCTTATATAGAGGTTTCATTTAATTTATCTGCTAGCTGCCATTAGCGCTCCCCAGTACGACTTTGATAACAGTTGCCGGCGAGTGGCGCCGCGAGCGGACGTGTTCGAAGCCAGTCGCCGATTTGTCCTCAGTTACAATACTTGTTTTTCGTCATTACAACTCCGCTTTGTAAAACACATATCTATATTTATCGGAATCAAGTTTTTAACTGCATACCAATAGTGATGTGATCACGTAAATTCTTATAAGGTATTGATGATAATTTATGCCGTTTTCATGTGATTCGTGTGTTATATATTAACATTTTTAAGACATTGTTGACAAATGCGTCATATTCGTCAGCCCGCATAACACGAGAGTAGGGTGAGTCGGCCCTAGATTCGTTCTGTTTTTAAAACGGCACACTTTTTTTTTCTTTTTTTCAGCCAGCGCTCTCGGACTTCACACATTACAGCCAAACGTTAAACATTTGTTTTAAACTCAATTAAAATGTTCACGCGAGTGAGTAAACAAGCCGCCATATATCATTGTAACTCGCGTACGTTATTAATTGTTATTATGTTTGTAACGCGTTACTGATTCACATTAATGTGATAACGTCTTAATGGTTCGAACGGTATATGTTATTGTATAATAAATAAGCTCTATGTAGGCCAAATGACATTAATAAAGTCATTGGAATATCATATTTAGAAATTATTTTTAAATTTGACGATTAAACAAAGTTGGCGCGCTTTTTACTATTTAATTTACAGTTATATAAGTTGTTTTTGTAGATGAGTCTATTCATAGATAGTAATACATTTAAAAGATGAAACTAAAGCTTTCTTCTATGAATATTGCATATGATTGAAATAAATATTAAATATTGTATGTAGTTGTGTGAACCGCTTGTAGTAATACGATAAGCCCTCTCAGAAATGCCAATTGATATTATATGAATGTCAATAAAGAACAACACATAATTGTCATTCATTATAGAATTAAAATTTTCAAACGATTTATTTGTTCTGCTATTTAATTGGCTATACATTCCTGTTATATAATATTTTATAAAATGAGTAACCTTTAAATTAATAAATGCAAAGAGTAAATTTATTTTTCAATAGCTAAATATATTACGTTTCTTGTACGAAGCAGTTGAATATTTTTCGTTGGATTGTTGCAGACTATATGAATGGTTGTTATTAAAGTAAATTAAACGCGATACATTAAAGTAGCGGCGAGACGTAATGAGATCGTTCCTCAATTACAGGTTGAGGTCGGTGATGTATTGCTCAAGGTCAATGGAACTGATGTCAACAGGTTCAGCACACGCGAAGGTAAAGATCCCGACAATCAACACACACACACAAACATACTGTAGTATAACATACATATAACAGCACTGTCTTTGTACGTACTGTTAGAAGATTTTCTTTTACCGTATCGCAAATAGATTAGATTTAATATTAATGACACATCGATCAATATTAATATTTAACCAATCTCCCCGCCCGCGCCATCTCACGCCTCATTTCGCAAACACGCTATCGATTGATTCACATGTTGGAATGACTTCAAATAAACGTACTTTATGACATGATGATGATAATGATATATGTATGTATCGTACGTGCTCGTGTAAACAAAGAGAGGAGATTTCAATATAATGTTATTCAATATAAACTATACTAGAATAATTATTATTAATATTTAATTGTTTCACAGTCTTAAAATGCTTACGACTGTCGGCGGATCCTGTGACACTTCGTCTCAAAAAAGGTCAGTGTTTCTTAAACTGATAATCTGTGTGTTTGAGTGAGCTAGTTGATATTTGATATGTTGCGGTCGCTTGTAATTCTTGTATCCCCAGCGGATCGGTCTAACTTACGAAATAAATGGAACAAATGGGAGTGGCTGGGAACTTTATAGCAGAATATACCAGGGGATATTATATGGAGTACATTTTAGCATTAATATTTAATTAAACCGAACAGGGCTGTGTATACATACCTTTACGTAGCAAGACCGTCTGTGCAGTTGGGGATATTCGTTTATTACACGAGCGTGATCAGCTTGGTTTTAATGGGTATTTTGTTATAGATCCTCAGATCAAAGCGAACGTGCGACGCTATCTCTCATCCGGCGAGAGACGGCCTAGCGGGCCGCGTATCAAACAAGATAAGTATGTATTAGAATTGAACTATGCTGTCATAAATTTTTATATTAGCGTATGTTTATTTTCGTTCATTGTATTTTCGTTAACCCCCGTGCTGTGTCGTATCCGATCGACCCTTCCCAGTCCTGACAGTTGATATCCGAAGTCGATAAGCGGTTTCTGGTGCCATATGTCTCGCAGACACCCTCGCCCCCAGCAACCGGGGAACGGTCTACGGCTGGCTATAAAGTTACTTTGTGACGTATCGTTAATGACATTAACGGCGGTGTAACTCACGTGGGCCGAGTTAAAATTCCTCGCGTCATATTAATCACGTTCATGATTTTAGCTTTCACCTGAGTTTTCAGCTAAATTAAATTTCTGCTCGTCTCGCTCGTATCCCCAGTAGATAGGTTCGAGCGGTTATTTCGCTGACCCAGCTTCAAAAGTCAACTGTAATGATGTGAACCTAAACGCGATTGTAATTTTATGACGTAACATTTGCTTTATTTATACTAATATTATTGGGAAAGTTTATTAGGATGTATGTATGTTACGTATCTTTCTCTACCTAAAAACCACTGAACTGTTTCTGATAGAACCTTAAAGGAATGTAGCTTAGATATCAGGGTAAGACTGAAGCTAAATTTATGCTGAAACAGCCTGTATCCTGGGATGACGGTGTAAAAGCTGCACTTTGTATAGACTCCCAGTAACATACTACAGATGTCGCTGCCGTAGTAAAAACATCAAACGTTTCACCAAACTAAATATAATCCTCTATAGATATAAATGAAGTTGTTGTATTTTAATCAGATATGTTATTTTCAATAAAATTGTGTAATATTAAAATACCACCAGCCAGACGAACTTTGATTTATTTGAAAGGTTTCGTTATAATTAAGTTTTATTTTAATTCATAAAAAAATATATTTGATATATCGGTATTCTGTTTGGAGCGCGTTCATTAGGCTCAGATACTGTTATTCTAGACGACGCCTTCACAGCTTCCTTGTACTGTAATTTATAACTCAGACTGCACAGCATTCCAAGCACATGTATCACTTTATTCATTAAAATTTAATTATCGTTATGTTAATGTATAAAGAACATATTAGTCGAGGCGAAGCAATAGAATTGATATAGAAAATACAATTGATAATTACAAAAAATTATATTCATGGAGGAATTCGCTTGTGTTTTTTTCTTTTGTCTTTTACAATACGGTAATTTAAGAAGTAAAAAATAATTTTGCTTTATGATTTTTATGAATGTTTTTTATAAGACGAATTGAATGGACTCATTATATAAATGAATCTTTTCATACAGATGTGGATCGCCTCCGTCTAGTAATTCGAACAGCTCGTCCAGTTCGTCGAACGGTCTAGCTCGGTCTGGCGAGAGCTGCGAGGCGCTGATCGAAGACCGGTCTGACAGACCGAGACTCACCCAGCCGAAGTTCGAGGCCTACATGATGACCGGCGACCTGATGCTGAACCTCTCCAGGGTTGAACACCCACATCATAATCACCACGCGCCCACACACCGCACGCACTATCACAGGTCAGCTTGAAACATTATATTGCTAACATAAATATACTTTGTTTTGACATTATAAACAAAAGTTTAAATTTGTTAAAGAAAAAAATAAGTAATGTGGAAAGCGGTCAATGATCTTATATGCATTGTTATTATGCGAAATTTAAGTTTATGAAATACTTTATTTTGCCGTTTATCTTATATTTGTAATATTTAATATTTTTTTCCAGATATAATTCGACCCCAGCCTCCCCTAGTGAAAACCGGCTAGCAGCTCGTATGGAACTAACGCAGAGGCACAACTCCTCACCTAACACCGGCCTATCGGATCATGCGAGTAAAATGTATGTATTGAGGCTGAAGATATGATTAATTTAAGAAAAATATCCGTATATCAATTTTTAAAAATGTGTGTGGAGTCCCTCCGCGCGGAGGAAAAAACTTATTAATGCTAGAATGAAATAAGAAGGTAGTAAAATAGATTTTTAAGGAATTTTTAGTGTTTCATTAAGACAAACTTTATTAACATGACTAACGAATCACAATTCCCTCTCGCTCTGTCTCTTGCCTCCCCTCTCCATGGTGGACAAAATCTACTTTGTAATTAACACATAATTAATGATATTACTACACTATCTTTGTTCAGGTTCAATTCCCAGCCGGCATCTCCAGCTGGTGGTAATACCTCATCAGCTGAATCCGCTACAAGGACCCAGCACATCGTCAGAACATCCAGATCCGAAGATCACTTACAGGTAGAGACAGCTACTTATGCATCATACAGGGCCAACGAAACGTAAATATGTATAACAATATCAAATAATGCAATAACAAAAAACTGTTTATTTACATTGTCTATCTCGTTTCGTTGGCCTTACATAACATTAGCGGATGTGTAGATGTATGTGAAGTTTCAGAAGGAATCGTCTTTGAGCGCGGTGGCCGTTGATATGGAAGAGGATGTGACGTCATCGCTCAATACATTATTGGACGCTCGGCCGGACTCCGCCACGCCAGGGCCTCGCTCGGATTCCGACGAAAGAGACAGGTTCATACAATGAGCACTATTGGAACGTATATGAAGAATTAGCCTATTTAAATATTTATATTATATATCCTACAGTTACATCTAGAACACCATCGAATATAACAGAAATGTTTATATACTAATACATAACTGTTTTAACATTCCAGGATTGTATGGACGTACAATGCCCCGGTGTCGCAATGTAACGGGTCGGCGGCGACATCAAACTCTACCTCCATATCAGATGGGATGTCCCAACGGTAAATACGTTAATTAAACTATTATAGTACATGGGTTTTTTATTATAAATTTGACATTAACAAACTATTTAAACAACAAATATATACTTTTAGTCTTATTCATATAGGTTTTAATGGAAAAGAAATTTACACTGACATTCGACTTTTATACATATATATGTCTGTATATATATGTATAGTTTGCATATGTGGTTCCAGGTCTTCATCTCCGTTGTCTCCAACATCAGCGTCGTGGTCGGCGCTGTCACCACCTCACCGCGCGCCCCCCCTATCACGAGCACCACTCAATGGTACCACCACATACATCATACCACAGAAACTACCCAAACTAATACAAACCAGAATATCAATGTACTCTCATATTAGAAGACATGACAAAATTCATTATGAACAATGTATTTGGCCTGTTCCATATTAAATTTCATATATATATAGTGACAAATAAAACTTCGTAGATTATTGAGACTTTTAACTAAAGCTTTATCCTTAACACCTGTTGACATCATCAATAACAGACAGTTACAAGTTTCCAATCACTAATCCTTATATATGTATTGACGTTGGTATATTAACGTAAAACGGGGCACAGTTAAGTTTAAAAACACATACTATTGTTTAGGATAAGGTTATCTAATTATCTAGTATGTAATCTACATTTAATGTGCATTAATTTCCAGGCGACATGAGTTTATCGGAGGCTGTCTCGAATATATCCAGCCCCGATTTCCAAGACCAGGACGACATGTTCGAAACGGGTCGGGAGTGCCCGAGAATGGAACTGTCCGACCCATCGGACTCGGACTCCACGATACTAGTATCTGAACCGTGTCACAAGAGAGCCAAGTCGAACTCCACCTACTCCACGGACCACGGGAGTGACGTCACCCTCAACGGTGACCACAGCAAGGAGTACAGAATAGTCATACAAGTCAAAGGCCCAGACAAGCAGAACAACTCCAACGACAACGTCAATAATAATAACAACACGAATTACGCACAAAGCGGCAAAGAAAACGGGCAAAACTCACCCGAAAATCAAGGTTACCAGGTGAGGTGAATGTGTGCTTTGGAATCTTTCTAATAAATGTTGATTTATGATGTTTTATATAACATGACTCATATTAACTGGGGTTTTAGTTGCCTGTTTTATGTTTGTTTTGAGCTCTTGTGCTATAACTTCATCAATATTTTACGTAATTAATCTAAATTCATCGATTCCTATTACCGGTGACGCCACGGTTTGATCTTAAAGTATTTTATTCTTTGACTCACTACAATGGTCAAATCACCACATGTTTTACTATCATATATAATTTCATGTTAACGTTTTTGATATTTTTGCTTGATCTTTTATTTGAAAATAATTATAATAATAGAAAAGCTAATCAAAACAATTCTCTATATTTTTCAAACATTACCCCAGTATGTTTAATGTTTAGTATTGTATTTTCAGGAGCTGTGTAGCGGCTCAGACGCCTGTTCTGATGACGGTTCGGACGGTGACTCGCTTCACTCATTCCACTACAGTCCGAAGGCAGTGGACATACCTTCAGCCGAGCGGCTCGCGAAACGACTGTACAATCTAGACGGGTTCAAGAAATCAGATGTTTCTAGGCATTTAAGTAAAAAGTTAGTACTAAGATTCAATAAATAAATATCCATGATTCTATGAAAAAATTATGCTCTTACTATAAATCGAATATAACCAAATTTACATTATAAAAATATACTATCGTTGATCCACATAAAACTGTCTCTGTCAAACCTTTATAGCCAACATTTATTAAAATAAACATATACTGAATAGCTTTTTAAAGATCTCTTCATTATCGCCATATTATAATTTAAAGATAAGGTTATATACAAAAAAATCCTTTACATACTTAAGAAAATTATATAATCTGAAAACCTATGTATATAGTCTATAGTATAGATTCTATACTAATGATATGCTCTGTGTTTTCCAGCAATGATTTCTCCCGCGCCGTGGCGGAGGAATACGTGAAACATTTCGAGTTCGCTAACACTACTTTAGACGAAGCGCTCCGAGCGTTCCTCGCGCGGTTCGCTCTCAGCGGAGAAACTCAAGAAAGAGAACGAGTCTTAGTTCATTTCTCGCGGCGGTATTTAGAGTGTAACCCGGGAGCGTTCAATTCACAAGGTACGTACTGACATTTAAAGAAGCTAATTAAATTCGGTTAATAATATAGTTAGTTCTATGTAAAAAGTTTCATTAGTGAAATTTGTAGTCTATATCTAAGAATTTTAAAAAACGTCTAATTATTAAAAATTAAGTAAAATTTCGATTTTGATAATTGCTATGCTACGCCTTACTTACGGCAAGGTCATTTATAAAGTTTTTATTGTTTCAAAAAAACAATTCCCTATAAATGTATCAAATACGTAGCGATGATATTCGAATGACACGTCTCAGTATATGTTCCAGACGCCGTTCACACGCTGACCTGTGCGATAATGTTACTCAACACCGACCTCCACGGCTGCGGAGGGACCTTCAGGCGCATGTCGTGCGCTGAGTTCATCGACAACCTGGCCGATCTTAACGACGGAGAAAATTTCCCTAGAGAAACATTAAAACACTTGTACCACGCTATACGGAACCAACCGCTCCAATGGGCGCTGTTAGTATACTGCACCATAATAATAAAATATAAAGTTATGTATAGAATAGATAAATGTATGAAGCATTCAAAGCATGATAACAAAACACATATGATAATCTTTGTACATTAATATTTTGTTATTTTAGCCACATAAAATATTCATTTCATTTATTCCATTTTTATACAAGTATTATGTCTTTTATGTCAATTTATTGGATATAAAAAACACTAATAATTTTTCGATGAACATTAAATTACCGTTTTGAAAACAAATCGACGAATAACTAAAACCAAATAATTTGTCATCCTCAGGGACTCTGAAGCAACAAACGAGATCCGGACCGCCCCCGCCGTTGGTAACAATCCGTTCCTCGACTTGCCGGACCAGAGCCGCGCGGTCGAGTACAAGAAGGGTTACGTCATGAGGAAATGCTGTTACGACGCTAACGGAAAGAAAAGTGAGAACAGTACAGCTATACAAGTATTGAACTTTGTATTGTCATACCTTCAGTCAACAAGCTTAGATGGGACGGTCAATGCTAGACCTTGGCCAATGAATATGTATAGATTAGTTGTCTTTATTTACTCAGTTTATAAATAGTTTTATACATAGAATATCATGCTTCCTGACAAGCATTATCATTTTTTTCATTATACCCTAGCTCCATTCGGTAGACGTGGTTGGAAGATGTTCTACTGTACGCTGCGTGATCTAGTCCTTTATCTGCACAAAGACGAACACGGCTTCCGACGGAGTCAGATGTCAGACAACCTGCACAACGCTATTAGGTATGGAAAGTTTTAAGAATACCCTCTGTTTGACCATATAATAATAATAACGGATATTTTGTTTTGTATTTAAAATTAAATTTTTATTGTTGACCTTAACCTATATGGAAACGCCGACTGAGTCAAGAATTTTATTTAAATGTATCAATGCAATTATAATTACTTATAAATATAGATATTTTATTTATATTTGAACTTAAATATTCATAGATTTAAGTTACTTTTACGTCAATGATCTTGAATTATATTTGAGAATTAACTTTTGAGATATTGTTCTAAAGAAAATATTAAATTGGTGAAATTAATGAAACTAAAACTATTTGTAAAAAAAATCGGTGCAAGTTAGTTGATTTACATAAAAAATGTTCGATATTTTTAATACTAATATTAAAAGAGGCAGAGGTTACTCCTTAACAGAAATAACAACTGACTATTATTATAGATTCTGTCAGTTAAAATATTAGATGTTATTTTTTATTTGTAGAAAATACAAGATATTACTCTTTCAGAATACATCACGCCCTGGCGACTAAAGCCACAGATTACACAAAGAAACAACACGTGTTTAGACTGCAAACTGCTGATCAAGCCGAATACCTGTTCCAGACAAGGTAATCAGAAGACTTTAAAGTTACTGTCATTTTAAATTGCAGTTAAATTAACTCGTTAATGTATTTAGACAACTTTTTTTTTGTAGTCATTGTAGATTTCGCCTTTCCATTCAAATATCGTTTACTTATTTGTTCATATTTGAGATCTCTTTGTTCTGTTTATCCTCAGTGATTCAAAGGAGTTGTGCTCATGGGTGGAGACGATCAACTTTGTATGCGCGTCGTACTCAGCCGCGCCGCTAGCTGGCGCTGTCGGCTCGCAAAGGAAGTTCCAAAGACCTTTGCTGCCATGTACTCACACCAAACTTTCCATGGTAAAAATATTAGGTTGTGTATATCTAGATAGATAGACTGCCAATTATATATCTTTAGATGTACA
>DVQP01004043.1:0-10055 GCA_018231745.1 Danaus eresimus
CCTGCAGGTCCGGCCCCGCTCTCCCGCCGCCCGCAGCACCCTGTCTACTTCTGAGTTTCCTGTTTTATTGTTGACGTCTGAAAAGCACTTTGTGTCGGAAAGAGTGTTGAAATGTGTTGGCGGCTGAGCCTGACTGTGACTTATGATTCTCCCCCGACTTCCGCCACGCACGCCGCCTATATTTATTAATTATTGTTGAAGCGAACTAGATAAACTACTTATTTTTTAAGGAAAATATTTTTTGAAATGGTAAATATTCTAACATGTGTCTAATATAAGAACGACAACTTCTAACTAGAACAAAAATTTTCCTTAACAAACACCTTAAAAATTGGCTTGCGAGCTCTTCGTCACATAACAAGCAAAAACGGACTATTTTGAAGGTATGAGGAAATAAAGCTTTGTATAAAACTAATATATTTCGGATTTACTACGAGATGCCCGTGACCACGGTTGCTGGAAAGCAACCAAAAAGTCGGGATTATGTAGTTTTAAAGTAATAAAAAATCGCGTAGTAAATCCGAAATATATTAGTTTTATTAAAAGACTCGCGAAAAAGCTTGGTATAGTGACGTCAAGGACACACAGACGGAGCTTGGAGTGTTTTCCATAGAGACAGAAACATCCGAAAACAGGCAGTTCAATTTAAAGTATTCAACTATTTTGGTTAACTGTCGGAGTTTGGCGTTTTTGTTCACCTCAGGGCCTTAATTCGTGTGTCTTAGCCACAGCCGCCGCTTCACACACCAGGCGTGACGTCCTCTCCAGCCATCGAGCGCCAAGTCTCGCCGTTGTTTTTTTAGTTTCCGAGTGGACGTTGTTATTGAAGATTTTATTTCGGTTCGTTATTGTTTTCTAGTCGTAAGGTTCAATTCTGTGTCGTTGCTTTCAATTATAGCATTAAATAAAAAAATAATTAAGTTGTAGTGCTAAATTATTTCCTCCACTTATAAAATAATGGTTTTAGTTTTTATGACATCCTTGTATTATACTGAGCCTCGGGATGTCTGTTACGCTTACAAGTTATTTTTATGTAATTTTTATGTAAGTATATGTAAACCTTTATAAAAATTGACAAAAAAAATAATTGTAATTTGTTTGCCGATTGTTTTAGTATCAATAAACTATGTATTGTGACATATCACATTTATTTCTACACATTTATATTGTCTTTATACATTATTCTATTATACAAACTATAACAAAATGACATTTTTGACTTTAAATATATGCTGACTTAGTGCACAAAACACATTCCCAGTATATTTTATATGGTTTACATTAATACAGTAACTTATTGAGAAACACACATAGTTTTTAAAAAGTGCTACCTGTGAAAATCTCAAGTTAAAATTGTAATTTGATAGATGCTTATTTTAATATTTGTTACAATATAAGAAAAATACAAGCCCGCTTCAAGTATGATTTATTAACATCTCGCAGTAAACATTTACCTAGCCTAGTACATAACGGGGTGCCTACAATATATAAACATATATATATGTATTTTTAATAAACACCTTATGTGGACTATCAAATTACTAGCACTGTTAGTATATTGAGATACAACACAATATACAATAGACATTAAATATGAAACATCTCTCAAGTTAATACATAATGACTCAGAATAACGTATTTTGTTGATGAAAATTCATACAAAATATCAATATAATAGTCATATCATTAATGCGAAAGTTATTGAAGTACAAATGTTTGTTGGGATTCAGCGTGGCCAATATTCATAGGATCGTGATGAAACATTACAGAGATGGAACCTAGATACTAGAATAACAAATATTGTACAATTAATTCCCAAACTGCATGTAATTAGTGTGTCAAGTCACGTGACGCTGACAATAGATGTCGCTGTTAGTCGCTTATCATATCCATTGCTTAACACAGTATATGCATCTCTCCGACACCAATTACAAAGTCACTGGGAGACACACGTCTTCAATATACAGCCAACACTTAATATTTTGCTTAATATTACAAATCTACATATTATATGTAATGTGAATGATATTTTATTGTGTATTCTATTTGTCTCGTCGAGTCTTGACCTTATCTGAGTGATTTGATAATTTATTCCTTAACTTTATTACGTTTAAGAAGCTTAAAGGGACACTGATTCACTATAGCTGGTCACATAGTCTTTAGCCACACAGGTTTTCGTACTTGTAGTAGAGAAAGGCCCACACACATCGTAGCACAAACCAGACCCGAAGTCCCGAAGGCAGTATCTTGCTGCATGTTATATACAGCCAATATACCAGAGAATGGACCAACCGCTCGCCCTTCACATCCTGGAATTAGAGAATTTTGATTTATAACAATCCTCCTTACTTTACTTATACTATAAAATATTACTTGTACCAAAAAGTAAAATAATGATCCATTATTCCACAGTAATTAATAGTGAGTTTGAGATTAAATCAGTTTCCAAAACGACTGCATGTAATAAGTACATGACTAAAACAATTACATATATTACTATAATTAAAGTAGCAAATCAGAATGTATATTTAAAGGATGGTTAAAGCTTGTAAATGAATATGTAGAATAAAGAAAGAATTTCTATCCATACATATAAAGTTGTATGGTGTCCGAACACACAGTTTCTGCTCAAAAGAATGCCCTTCAGTAATTAAGAAGAACACAGTCACATGAATTAAGACAATACAGAGTTATGTTTATATAAAAGTTGACTTACTAAGTCCTTTGAGTTAATATTCATTTTCATGCTTAATTAAACATATGTGCAGTAAAATGATAGAAACATATAGATAGTTTGAAATAGTTAATAAGACAACTATAAAAATGAAATCAATTCAAAAGGGATGCAGTGAATTTGCTGATACCGAATATGCTATTGGATAAGTCATTGTACAGAAGTATAGCAGCATTTTGTTTATACCTGTGTCTGCACTTGGAGCTTTGTGGATTGCTAAGTAACAGCACGATATGCCCCTAGTGCTGCCAGGATTGCCAAAACTAGCAGCACGGCGGCTAGCACAGCACGCTGCTGCAGAGCTCGGGTCACCATAATGTTCATGAGACGACCAGAGCGAGACAGCTGTTCATCCGTCTCACGTAGCTGAGGAGGTAAATCCATTTATCTTTGTAAAGAAGAATACATTTGTTTTTTTTAGGTTTTAATTGTTGTTATTATTATTTTTATGTCTTTGGAGTATTCAGCTACTTAAGGCTTGCCTTGCTTTGCTTTCCGTAAACCTTGCCTTGCGTTCTGTAAAGTCTCGGCCAGTAAAAAAAATATACATTTTATAAACATTGTAGAAAAGTAATATAAGACGGAATTAAGGAAAATTGTATCTATAATGGCTTGTGTAGTTTTTCTCTGAGAAGTACTGTTAAACCATTTTCTTAATTATTTAACAAAATCCACAATGTAACCAATCTTTATAACATTATCCTTCATAACTGACAGCTTTTTATTTTATATGGCTTTATAAAAACTAACCACATATAAATATTAGAAAAAGCTGTTTTCATAGCAATGGAATATAATACTGCAATATAAGAGTGTGCTACTTACCCGAGTTCTAGATCTCTGTATGGTTTCTCTCTGCAGGTTGAGGTCTTGGAGCACCGCAGCCCCAATCTGTTCAGTCTCCAGCACCACTCGGTAACCCTCGTTCAAGGTTTTCCCCGTCCGTTCCAACCTTTCCGTATTGTCCAACAGCTTCTGTTTCTGTTCATTCACCATGGACCAGTCTTCATATTCCTCGGGGTCTATGTTATCTGACATTTGTATATTGTGTTAAATAAATTAAAGGTTACTTTTAGTATGTATTAAAGTACTCTTAATGAAATAAACTACTAACTATTAAATAAAATACTATCAGCCAGTATGTAATAATATATATATGGATATTCACAATAAAAATAATTATTTCTAAAAATTTATTGATCATCAATAATCTTGCAAAATTCGTAATATCATTTATGTATCATATTATCACATTTCTTTATTTTAAACTACTGTGCCTTTTATCCCACGACTTCGTTCATTTTAATTTCAGCATTAGTAAAATATAAATAAAAATATATGTAATAGGCCTTTGCTCAGCAGTGGGCTCTAATAGGCTGATGATAAATATATTTATAGCTGACTGGACACACTCTATTCTGCCCTAGAGTCCATTAATAACCAGATATTGGAATTTGTTAAGTTTTTTTTTACTCTTTTGATCGAAAACATTTATATAGCCCATGTCGCATCTGCTGGTTCTAAGCTATCTCCCCACCAATTCTCAAGAATATCCTTACAGTTATTCTTGAGTTACGAATAGTCTAACTATCTCAACTTTCCTTTATAAATATAGATGATAATAGTAAGTCAACTTACAAGCAGCATTGTTGGTGATAGCTGATCTGAACTCGTCCCGGACTCTTTGTAATTCAGCACGGTAGGCTGGAACTCTTGACCCTCCACCAGAACCCCGAGATTCAAGTTCCAATTGCTCCAACTATATTTTAAACAGATGTTTCATAACAATTCAGATACCATTTGAAACATATTGTTTTAAGAAAATTAATGAAGGAGTCAATATTTTTATGTATATTTGAAGAATATTAATCATCATCGGATATCAAGGATAATGCTGAATCTGATTGGATGAAATGGTGTGATGATGAAACAATCACAAAAATTAACTTATGGTAGTTCAAAGCATACCAAATCATTGGCCTCCTCGAAATTTGATTGAATCTCTCTTGATAATTGATCACGATCATCTGAAAATGTAATTGTTTACTGTTCCATTATCTTTAGAAAGCCCTTTTAAAGTAGTTAAAACGTAGGAATCTACCTTTGTTATATAACAATTACTTTATTAAAAATTTAAGTTGACGAAACATAAAATCTCATGTATTATTGTTAATTTTTTTTTTCTAAAATCAATTTATATATACCTTCATGAGCTGTCTTAAGTCGCCCTATTTTTGCAGTAATATCAGCCGTGAGAATGGAGTACTGTTGTTCATATGATTGAATTAATGTAGACATTTTGATATTTACATTTCTAGAAGACCACTGTTAATAACAATCCCGAAAAATTACAGGTTTATAGCGAGCTGTTCTAACATAGTACCATTTAGAAAATCTAAACAGTGTGACGTTGACAGGAGTATGATTATTTTGAATTGTAGTTAAGACTTGTATAGAAATTCAGGCTACAAGTTGTAAAAACTTCTAAACAAGAATTGACTACAATAGTAATAATTAAACTTTTGGCTTCTATAATACATCAAAAGTATAATTAAAATATTTATTTGATTATTGAAGCTGTTTATTAATAATGAAAACAAAAAATATTATAACAGGTCGGATCCCTAATTTTACCTTAATTATTTTAAAATTTTTTGCTGTTAATGACTATATTTTCTTGTGCAAAATGTTTATTATGTTATTTTAATGTAATATTTCATATTTAGCTTTATACTCTATCTCTGTCTTTCTATGAGAATGAAAGAGACGAATAAACAGTTGTAAAAAATCAAAATGTATAGTGAGCAAGTGAACAACTACTTGACGCTATCAACAGGTGGAATTTACGTTGTTTCTATCTTTTAAAGTTTTGTAAACACACCGTACTTAAAAAATGTTACTGATATTAAATATAATATAGATTTATAGAAAATTTATTAATAATTTCATCAAATCATTGTAAATCTTTCAGTAAGTGAATATTTTAATTAAATAACATTCTAAAGAAGTAGACTTATAACTGACTTAAGTAATATTTTCTAACAAATTATTCACGTTTTTATTGAATGACAATGCTATCAAGGTAAACGACTTTAAAAGCTAACGTTTTTGTCTAATCACAAGTTATTTCATGCCTTGAATGTACCAACTTTCTCACTAACTATTATGCAGTAAATGACGCATATCCCATCAGGAACTATTATAAACAAAAGAACTTTAACATATTTTTTTACGTTTTGAAAGTTAAGTTTAAGAAGTATATTCAATTGTGACAATCTCTATTCATATTATGAGAAGTGAATGTGTTAAGTTAAAATTATAATTAATTCTTTACAGTAAAATGCCTCGATATTGTGACGAAGACTCTGGACGTAGTTCGTGTTCTGCAACATCTGTAACTTTCAGTCCGGTCATAAACTACCACAAGTTTGATACAATGAAGACTGGAAAAGCTCAAGATTGTTCTTCAGAGCTCAAAGTCAGCACACATCCCAGGAATTTTATTAACACCTTTAAATCACCCAATGAAAAGGAACCCTTCCCTAGCTGCAGGTTGCCAAGGAATCAAAGGAAAGCAGTTTTTAGTTTGTTTGATACCCCAAGACTAGGAGGTTTAAGTAGTGCTCACTCAACACATAATATTGCCAGCAGCACACAGATTGAGGCCTTGTCCAATAATGCGGTTTCCATGACAGGTCTTAATGATGCTCATAAAATTGCCAAGGACAGCCACAATAGCAATTTCAGAAGAGGAAAACCTGTTCAGAGAGCAGCTTCCCGTCTGTATAAGGCAGATACAGTCAAAGGAAAAGAAGGATGTGTCGGACCAGAATTCATAGTGAGGGCTTCGCAACCAGCTAAGCATATTGATTTAAGTATATCGTCATCATCTGAGAGACGAACAATCACTGTTGTTCTCTTGAATGGGCAGAAAGTAGATGTTGTATGTGATTCCAATACCGTGACGGCTGGACAAGTATTTGAAGCTTTAGTGTACAGTGAGAAATATGAACATAACTTTATGCTCGGTGTCGCTATATTAATTACGGGCGATTTCATATTTCTGCCTGACGATTATAAACTGAAGAAGGTTGCTCCTGATTCATGGCATAAAAATTTGAAAAGCAAAGTCACTGTTGAGGATGCTTCGCTGACATTATTTCTGAGGATCAAATTTTTCTTGCCTAAAAATATTTCAAATAGTATACAGGGTGGTGACTGGAGGTGTAGAGTGTATTTGCAATTACGGCGAGCAACCTTAGAAGGACAAATGGTATCAACAATACAGAATCTTATACTCCTCGCTGGTTATGCATTACATATAGAATTTGGGGAGTTTAACTACAGAGAACACGGCACCGCTGATTACTTTCTACTAGAACACTACTTGCCAGAATTCATGATAACACATGATATGGCTGATGTTAAGCTAAAAATGAAACGGGCTCACGAATCGCGACGTGGCTTGGAGAAAAGCAAGGCCATAATAAACTATATAACATTAGCTCAAACATTTAGAGACTATGGTGCACATTTCTATTCAGCGGTTTGGGCTACGAGAGACGGCTTCTGTAGAGACGTATGGCTTTCAATTGGACCGAGAGGTGTCACACTTTATTCCAGAAATAACATCTCCGAAGAAACATCCAACACCGTCCGGATAGTACTACAGAGCTTGCCGTGGCATCATATCCATACGTTCTATTACAACAAAAAAAGCCTTTATATTATGCCAAATGCATATTCGGGGCTCTCCAAAATAGGCATCAAATATAAATTAAAAATGTCCGATAACAAAAGCTTTTTCGCATTTTGGCTTGCATCTTTCCATCACAGACTCTATTTAAAACTATATGCAAAAGAGGATTTCATCAATTATTTATCAAGCGAACTCAACTGCCCAATAAAAACCTCGAGTAGTCCAAAAAAATCCGTAGAATGCAGTAATTATCAGGATAGTTACAATTTGGCTGTCAGAAACCCGTCGAGGGTCCGGAGGCCGGTTAGAAGGAGATTCAAAGTTGACCTTTTTAGTGACAAAAGAAATCACAATAAAGAAAACGAGAAGCCAAACACTGAAGAGTTATTACGGCAAATATTGTCACCTGCAGCCAGCAACGACAATATACTACAGTCGCCAAGTGGAAACGCGCATAGAAGCTCTTCCAATGAGGGTCTATCTTCATCTGAAAGTAGTCTACCGAGACGACATCGAGTAAAAATGGGAACTAGAGTGTTTAACGGTATGAAATCTACTCTGGGTGATGGATTCCCTCAATCCCCAGCTAAGATGCTGTCAGTGAGGTCGGACGGAGATCTGGCCACCACGCAAAGTGACTCCGACGATTTAAGTTCAGAGCAAAGACAGTGCCATATAAATAGTATGAAGTTATTACCAGAGAGATGTTACAGTCAAAGTATGCTGCACGCGCAGACCGCTTACGTGCTGGAGTCCCCGAAGGTCTACTCCGACGTATTCAACTACGACACCGGCAACGAATCCTGCGTAAATACTTCATTATTCGAAAAATTAGATAATATGGAATGCGTGCAAGGAGAGAGGGTATTCGTCACTACCGTATTGGAAAGGGACAAAATGAATGCCTTAGGTCTGCAAGTTGCTGAAGGCTCTGATGGTAATGTGTACATAAAATCTATAACCCCCGGAAGTTCGGCGGACAGTTGTGGAAAACTTTTGGCAGGAGATCAAATCATATCAGTGAACGGGCAAACTCTACTCAATCTGAAATATGATAAGGCTTTAAGTATGTTGCAGAGCGCTCCAGAGAAGGTCGAACTTATTGTCTTGCAAAATACTGCAAAGAATAATTACACAGAAAATACCAATTGCTCCCAACAGTTGCAGCAAAGTTTAAGACATAGTATAGCAAGTGCTTTGGATGCAGATGGCACGGACGAGGAGCTGATGAACGAAGAAGCTTTGAAGACTATTTACGCTCTTATAAAACTGACTAAAGAGAAAGTTATAAATAAAATTCACGACAAATCCACTAAGCAGAACGCGCCGACTTGGTCGAACTTAAAAAAATATCATTCAGAGAACAGAGTTCACGAATCAGACCTGGGATCATCACAAGAAAACACACCTCAGAAGAAAAATAATGTCAAATTTAATACATGGCGCGGACAGTTAACGGAAAAACCGAAACGGCGACCTCTTAGCTTAAGCATACCGACAGACATCAGTCTCTCTGATGACTATCTGAACGACGATGAAGTGATGAAGAAGACTTCATTGAGGTCTATCAAGTCTTCCCTCAACAGTATCGATAGTAAAGGCGTCTCGAGGAACGTCGCCTTGCCTCGGAACTTTGGTATGAGCAGGCGATGGCTCGGTCCCGTCAAATACCCGGTGACTCCGTGCAAAAACAGCGCCACGGACGTCATAGCCGACGGAAACATTGTTAGAAGACATTTTGTTTACGGCACGGGGGATTCAGACGAGGAACAGATATTTCTGTAATATATTTATTTCTAAGTATATTCCTATATTGAGCAATAACAAATGGATCTGTTTACAAAGATGACTATTATATTAAATAAAAAATATTATTTCTAACTAATACAAAGCTTTCATTAATTTGGAGATCTTAAGTACAAGGCTTAAGGCTTTTACAAGAACAGCTCGTTAAACATCCACGGCCTTATTTTGACTTTCAATCAGTTGAAATGATAATATATTATTTAACCAGCCAGAGAACCAGAGATTAAAAACTCTTTATTACTTCTTTAATACGTATGTATGTCGTATTATGCATTCTGAGAAATTTGATAACTTCTTCATAGAAAACAAATTACGAATTTTCATTAATGTTCTGAAGAATTTTGAGATGTACAAATATATGTATATGCAAAAAAAGTATTGTAGAATTATGATAAATTATATGATGTTTAAATAAAACAAATATTTAAATCACAATGAACAGTGTCCAATTATTATGAAGATATAAGAGCAATTGTAAAATAAAGACGAATAAAAGACGTCACACATTTTAAGCGTGGTTTTCGTGGGTTGTAGCACTATTCACTGCTATCTGTACAAATGCAAATAAATGATATTTTAGTCATTCTATTAACGAGTAAATTAAACATTATTCAAACTTATTTATTGCGAAGAAATATTGTTAATGGGAATGTAATAATTCTTACATAAATTAATATAGAGAATGCAACGGTTGTGGGTCACGGCTTATGCACGTCCACTGTCCACGTTGAGAACCGTAGTGTGATAGTCGACTAGTGTTACAATATTATAGGCCATGTAGTAATGTCTTATACGAGTCTCCTTTTATTAAAGTTC